>JAJHUT010000033.1:0-116932 GCA_020916435.1 Oxytropis ochrocephala
GGAAAAATAAAGACAATGCCGAGCGAAATCGATTAGCATGTTTCGTTAACAAATGTCGAGTGGCAAAATCAGTTAGCACAAAATAAAAGCAACGCCAGGGCAAAACCGATAGCGGAAAAAAATAAAGACAATGCCAGAGCGAAATCAGTTAGCATGTCGGTAAACAATGCCAGGGCAAAACCAGTTAGAACAAAATAAAAGCAACGCCAGGTCGAAACCGAAAGCTGGAAAAAATAAAGACAAAGCGAGCGAAATCGCTTAGCATGCCGATGCAAACAAGATGCGTGGCAAAACCGATTTAGCACAAAATAAAAAAGCAACGCCGTGGCGAAATCGATAGCGGAAAAAAATAAAGACAAAGTCAGAGCGAAATCTGTTTGCATGTCGGTAAACAGTGCCAGAGCAAAACCAGTTAGCACAAAATAAAAGCAAACGCCCGGGCGAAACCGATAGCGGAAAAAAATAAAGACAATGCTAGAGCGAAATCAGTTAGCATGTTTGCCAGAAGCGAGGTCGAGGCAAAGCGCTTAGAACAAAATAAAAGCAACGCCAGTCGAAACCCGATAGCGTGAAAAAATAAAGACAAAGCCGAGCTAAATCGCTTAGTGTTATACCCCAATTTTGTCCGACTAATTGAAAATTAAATAAAAATGTATTTTGTAAATGCGAATTTTGTGGGTATTTTTATCGTTTTCAAAAAGCTCAAAAATATGTTTTGTTGTGCTTGCACATTATTTTTAATCGCATACATGTGTTATTTTTAATCGAAAGCACGCATGTTATTTTTAACTATGCGAACATCCAATTGTAAATGATATGTTCTCGTTTTTCAAAAAAAAAAATCATTTGTCTTGCATTACGAGAGTTTAGCCGTTGACACATGTCACTTGATGTCTGTTAGCAGTATTGCGTCATTTCTATTGTTATTGTTATTTAATTAGAACTTATTTATTTATTTTATTGCAAATTTAATTTAGAATCATTACAGTACTGCTATCTCTCTCTCTCTCTCTCTCTCTCTCTCTCTCTCTCTCTCTCTCTCTCTCTCTCTCTCTCTCTCTCTCTCTCTCTCTCTCTCTCTCTCTCTCTCTCTCTCTCTCTCTCTCTCTCTCTCTCTCTTCTCTCTCTCTCTCTCTCTCTCTCTCTCTCTCTCTCTCTCTCTCTCTCTCTCTCTCTCTTTCTCTCTCTCTCTTATCTCTTCTCTCTCAACTTAATAGGGATTTAACACTTCAATTCTTTTACCTTCCATGTCATGCAGCAACCCCTCCCTTTCTACATGTTTTTTTTTTAACAACTCAATAATTACACTCACTCCCTTTTAGTTATTTCCCTCTCTGTGTTTTTAATACATTTCATATTAACACCCTACAAATTTCTACTAAAGCCCAATTCTAAAGCCCAATTCGTAGCATGGGTGAGATGGATTCTATTTCGCACCTCATTTTGTGTTATTATACTCTCTTTCATTTGTATTATTCACTTTCGTAGTTAATATTTGTTTTGCTTCAACTCCTTACAAACCAATGAGTCCAACTCATTTTCACACAATCTTAACTCATTTTTAAAATCATGTTTCCAAAGAAACATTTCTAAACAATCAAACTCACATAAAAATAGATTGTTGCTAATGGTCACTCTGAGTTTAACTTATTTGATCGAATTAATAGCAACTTTAGTTTTCAAATGGGTTATTAGTGGTGACCACTCTGAGATTACTTATTTGGTCACTGCGAACGCCTATCCAACTTTCAAAACATTTCAAATAAAAATACCAACACACAAATATTTTCTACCCAAAAACTACGTAGCCTTTGATTCTCTACCCAGAGATACGTAGGACCAGAGGGGGCCCACCTCTGTCAAGTGCATTAATAAAAAACCTTTTTTTAGTATTTTCTAAAATGTTTCTTTGTTAGTTGTCAAAGAGAACACAAAAATAAATAATTTTTAAGTCTTTTTCTATTCATTTCATTATATGAGGGAAATAAATATTTTTGAAGTTAATATAGTTTGCATAACCAATCAGAGGTTACCTTTTTCGAAAGGATGTTGTGGGGTGCTAATACATTCCCCACGCATAATCGACTCCCGAACCCAAAATCTGGTTTTCAAGACCGTTTTCTTTTTAAAGGGATTTTTCAATGTTTTCCCTTATAATTAAATATTGGTGGCGACTTCATTGAATTGCACGAGAGATCCTCCCGGATTTTTCAGGTGCAACAGTTTGCATGTCGGTAAACAGTACCAGGGCAAAATCAGTTAGCACAAAATAAAAGCAACGCCAGGGCGAAACCGATAGCGGAAAAAATAAAGACAATGTCAGAGCGAAATCCGTTTGAATGTCGGTAAACAGTGCCAGGGCAAAACCAGTTAACACAAAATAAAAGCAAACGCCGGGGCGAAACCGATAGCGGGAAAAAAATAAAGACAATGCCAAAGCGAAATCAGTTAGCATGTCGGTAAACAGTGCCAGGGCAAAACCAGTTAGCACAAAATAAAAGCAAACGCCAGGGCGAAACCGATAGCGAGAAAAAAAATAAAGACAATGCCAGAGCGAAATCAGCTAGCATGTCGGTAAACAGTGTCAGGGCAAAATCAGTTAGCACAAAATAAAGGCAACGCTAGGGCGAAACCGATAGCGAGAAAAAAGGTGTCAGGGTTGAACCGGTAGCACAGGTTTAGAAAATGCAATGCACATCTTGCTTTGGATGACTCCTTTTTATTACTTTATTTACAAAGTACTGAATACACATGCAAGCTTCTAGTCATGAAGTGGAATGCCTGGATGGACATGAAATGTATGCATACTATGACATGAAATGCATGAATTATGCAAGAGTCTTGAGTTGAAATTGGGATGCACTTGTCTTGAAACTTAAAACACCTTTTTTCTTTTGAGCATGCTTATTTGAAATCAATCAAGCATGTCCTCATATGGAAGCTTATCCTCAACACAACTATCTTGCTTAGACCCTTTTTCCTCTTTTTATGACCACTTTTCATCTTTCAAGCAAATCACCCTCAAATTTGACCTTCTCTCTCTTTTTTTTGATTGTCATTAGCTCTCTAAATCACATTATTGATTCCAAGTTGACTATTATTGAAGCATTACTTAATGAACATGCATGGATTCATCTTGCTTTGGATTCATGTGTATTATTGAAGCATTACTTAATGAGAAGGATTTTACCCCTTGGGTTAACAAGCAACATTTGACTCTTAAAGGGTCTTACGAAACTTTTCCCAGTGTGGGGTTTTCTCGAGATTCTCAAGCTTATCCTTCACAAAGTTTCCCAAATGTACACTATTGTGTGGCCCAAGTAGAAGAAATTTCCCAGTGAACTACATAAACTTCTCATTGTAAGTCTCATTCCCCTTTTGTACCCTAATTTTTGCCTAGACTGCCTTTGCAGGTTTTCAGTCTAGCGGGCTTTATTTTGTTTTTATTATCCCTAATTTTTTCCTAGACCGCCCTTTCAGGTTTTCAATCTAGCGGGATTCTCTTTTTTTTTTTTCATTTCATTTTTTATTAGAGCAAAGAATAATTTAAAAGAAGAAAATGATTTATCTCAAAATTAAGATTAAGACAATGAAAATAATCATTCATCAATCAGAGTGGGCTCTTGGGAGGCTTGCAATGTGGCAATGGATTATGAAAGAAATGTTCTTAGAAGACTCAAAGAAATATTTTATGGGAATGGGTCATGGGGTATGGTTTTTGGTTGGAGAATGAAGAGAAGGCTCAAAGAAATGTTTTAAAAATTCGGGTTAAGGATTATGGAAGGAAAATGATTAGAAGGTTTCAAAGATCGGGTATGAGTAATGGGTTATCGGGATGGATTGATTGGAAGGCTTAAAGGAATGCTTTACAAGCATGGACTATGAGTTGTGGAAGGGAAATGAGTAGAATGTTCAAAGGAATGTGTTACATGATATGGGCTGTGAGTTTATGGAAGAAAAATGGCTAGAAGTCTTAAAGAAATGTTTTTTTTTTTCGGGTTAAATGGACGGAGGATCTATAGCGCATTCAACTCTCTATTGTGTCTCCAAGACATCACATTCACACGATTTTTGATACTTTTTCACTTCTCTTTCTTTTGTGCCCTAATTTTTGCCAAGACTGACCGTACTCTCAATCTCGCGGGCTTCATTCATTTTTTTCTTTTTTTTTTTTTTTTGAACTTTTTCCACTATCTCTTTGATTTCATAACTTTGGAAAACTCAATGCACTAAATTCTATTGTAGTGTCGATCCTTGTTGCGGATTTAGTGAAAGGACATTACAAGCTCAAAAGGGATGGTAAGCGATCTATTTTGTTTGGGATAGAGAAAGATGACCACTCTTCATTTGGAATCATGATTCCTCATTTAATTTTGAAATAAACATCTATTCTTTTACACATTTTTTGCTCTTTATTTCATTTTTTTGGGGAAATGGACCTTTGATATCCAATATTCGCTCACCGGTTCTTCTCTGAATGACGCAACTAAAGGGCTTTAAGAATTATCACTTGAGGCAAGAACTCAAAAGGGATTGGTGTTTTAAGGGGACACGGGGAGAAAGGATGGAGATGGGTTTATAAATCCATGCAAATCCATTAGTGTAGAGCTTCAACTAAGTTAACTTGGTTTCAAGCTTACATGACTAAACAAGTTCTAATGACAATCCTCTCTCTCTTTTGGCTTTGAATTTTTATTCAAGAACTGATTGTCACAACCTTATGTCTCCCTATTTTTCACTCATCTTTCCCAATATGCCCCTGTATTGCGCCACGTAAAGTCTTTTCTCTTAGGTCACTTCCCTAAACCTCTGATAATTAACCTTCGCAACAACTTTCGAGAGAAGGATCCAATTCCATGAATCTAAGCTTGATTGGTATCCACTTTCACACGAGCACAAAAATTTAATATGAATGAAGACTTAATGACTTCAAAACTCTATTTTATTGATTTTCTTTAAAGAGAAGAAACAAATGCTACATGATAATGGGTTAAAGAAGCCAATATGTTATGAAATGCATGATATGAATGCAAACACTCATCCTAAGATGTAACATGCATTTGCTTTGTAAATTTTTATTTTTATTTTTATGCAAAAAAAAAATGTTATGCAAATTTTTTTCCCCTTGAAGGGAATAAGCTATGTGCTTTGCTTTTTTACTCATGAAGATATGCAAATTTTTTGGCATACATACAAAGAAAAAAAATAAAATATGGAGAAATTTATGATGAATGATTTTTTCACAAATGAGTATGATGAATGACAATGAAATTAAAATGTACACTACATGGATTTTTTTAAGGACTTATGCAATACAAATGAATGACACGCGGTAAATCCTAATTTTTTTTAGAAGAAATTACCTTCTTTTTACAAATGCAACATGATTTTTTTATGCCTTTCATGCAAGAAAATGTAATATGATATTTTTTATGCTTTTTCGTTATGCATGAAATGCAATATATTTTTTTGATGCATGATTTTTGTGGGTAGACTCATGAGTGTTAACGAGAAAAATTTATACAACAAAAAAAAGGATAAGAGGAAAAGTAGCTCCCTTTGTGGTCTAATTTGGTTAGCCCGTGCTATTGGGCATTGGGACCTATAGGGCTAATGTCTTTATTGTGAGTACTCACAGGGTGGTAACTACATCCTATGGAGATTTAAGGTCTCTAGAGCCAAGTACCCTTCTAGAAGGTTAAACACAACAGGATGTACATCCCGGATGTGAGTACCCGCATAGAAGGATCGTGCTCTAGATGAGGAGTTCATGGAAGTCACATAGGATGTACATCCAGAATGAGTCCCACTTATCCTCGTTCTTACTTAGGTGTTTTTTGTGGCTCAGGTATGAGCTCAACTCTCGGTGTGTGCTCACAGTGTAGGTGTAGTGTGTGAATGGAGCATACAAACCTCAAACCCTAAGAAAAAATAAAGATGGAAAAGCACCTGCAAAATAACCAGAAATATACAACCAAATAGCAAAATAAAATGTCTTCTATCCTAAGGTTTAAACAACATATAGACAGGTATATACAACAAATAAGCATAGGGTAAACAAAATAATAACTTAGAAATATCTTACACAAATAAATCAAACAGGCTTGACTCTCACTGTCCCCAGTGGAGTCGCCATCTGTGTAACACCCTAAATAATTTAATTAAGTAATTGATTAAATTGTTTAAAGTGTTGCACTATTTTAATTATATTAAAAATTATAATATAGTATTTTATTTAATTGAAGGGAGTGGTATTGGAAATACCGGGACTGCAAACATTGGCCCAGGAGCCCAGGCCCAATGACTTAGGCTCCTAGGGATTGTGCAATTCGCACCATTCACCAAAAGAAAGAAAAAACGAAAAGAGAGAAGAGGGAAAGAAAGGAAGAACGGCGCAACCCTAGAGAGGAAGAGAGAAGAGCAATCGCACAAAGCAAGGAAAGGAGAAGAAGGCTCTAGTTGTTGTGGTTTTCGTGGTGATTCGGAGAAAGGGACTTTCAACGGTTTGATTTAAGGTAAGGGGAGTCTCACTCTATAATAGAGAGGATAATGGGTCGTATGTAGATCATAGGTGCTTATTTGATGTTATTTGATTATTGTATGATGGTTTGAATCATTGAATTTGATGAATTGCATGATAAAATCGATTTAGGGCTTAATGTTAGGGTTTAGAGTGTGTTGATTCGGTTTTGATTGATGATTGGGTGTTTAAATATGAAATTGACGTTGTTTACATGATTATGGTGCGTATTTGAATGATATATGATGATTGGAATTGAGAAGATTTGAAAATTTGGGATTTTTGGGGACCCTAGGTGTATAGGGCGCCAATTTCCTAGAGAAATGGCGCCTGAGGCAGCATGCTTGATGAGTGTGTGCAAGTGTGTTCTTTGCCAGGCGCCAAGTTCTTTGGGAAAATGGCGCTGCAATGCCTTTGTTCATGGGCTGTGTGGTGTGTTGGTGCAGGATTGTCACTGCTGGGGGCCATATTGCTGGAAAAATGGCGCCTGGGTTACTGTTTGGGTGTCTGTGTGCAGGTTGTCACTGCCAGGGCGCCAATGTGCTAAGAAAATGGCGCCTGTGCCGCTGCAGTGGATCGTGTGGGCCTTGTGCCGAGGACGAAGCGTAAATGCCGCCCAGGCGCCAAGATGGCGCTGTGTCACTGCTATTCATGTCTTTGTGTGTCTTTGTGTCTGCAGGTGCGGGCGCCAAAATTGGCCGCCAATGCGCTGGGTGTGTTGTGCCAAGTTCAAGACGCCAAATGGCTGCCTGTGGCGCTGTTGTGGCGCTAGGTGGGGTGTGTGCGTGGGTGTCAGGTGTAGGGCGCCATCTTGGCCGCCATGGCGCTAGGGTGGCGCAGATTTGTGCAGCGGTGTGTGTGTGCATGTGGCGCAGCCACGGGCGCCAAATGGCTGCCCCTATTGCGCTCGTGTTCTTTTCGTGTCTAGGCGGGCGCCAAAGAAATCTTGCCAGTGGCGCCGAATGCGCTTCGTGTTCAGGCGTGTCTCAATTTGTGTCTTAGTTTGTGTCTCAAGACTTTGCCTTGCGGGCGCGAATCTTTGTGAAAATGGCGCCCAGTGGCTGTGTTGCCACATGGGCGCCAAGTTGCTGAGTTTTTGGCGCCTAGTGTTGTGTTGCACAATGGGGCGCCAATTTGTGGGGAAAATGGCGCCTAGTGCTGCCTTGTGTCTAAGTGTGTGTTGTTTTGGTCCCTAGGTGACAGTTTGGTCCCTAGGTGATAGTTTGGTCCTAAGGGTGTGGATTTGGTCCCTAGGTGATAGTTTGGTCCTAAGGGTGTGGATTTGGTCCCTAGGTGATAATTTGGTCCTAAAGGGTGTTTTAGGTCCTTGAGTGAGGTTTAGTCCTCCAGTTGTGATTGGTCCTTGGGACATGAATGATGATGATGCCATGGGGGCATGAGCCATGGGGGCTAAGATGTGATAATGCCATGGGGGCATTAGCCATGGGGGCTAGAATTGAAATTAACAATGAGGTAAGAAATAATACTGATGATGTGTAATTGTGTGTGTGGCTTGTTCATGGAGTCTCATGCATACATTCGGCTGCGGTCGCGACGTTTATATTGTGATACATTCGGCTGCGGTCGCGACGTTTACATTGTGATGATGAGGCCATGGGGGACAGAGTCATGGGGACTCAATTTGTTGATGATACTGCCATGGGGGCAAATGGTACCACATGCATGACTGCATTACATCGCATTCATCCTCATACATGAATATTAAAGTGAATGTGATTGTTGTGCAATGACTTGTGATTGATTGATTTCTATAAATCTGATATACTGCTTATTATCACTTCTATTATATAGTTCGAGACTCACCCTTTCTATTGTTGTTTACCACAGGTAGTCATGAGTGAAGGCTTAGTCCATTCACTTCCCCGAGTCGGTCTGCTCTGATACGTAGCACCTAGGGGATGGGATTTAGACTTTAGTTGTTTTGTTTTGCTCACTGTTGAGCTTTTATACTTGATATACTATGTATTGTTGAGACTGCTGATTACTCTTTTGAGATGTAGTTTATTTCCGCTGCGTGATATGAGATTATATTCCACGTGTTTTTATGGTGTTACGTATTGATTTATAATTCTGAGCTGAACTGGTTGTTTGAGTATTTTTAAGAGATAAGTGTAACATCCCATTGGATGACTCCGATTAAAGAATAAATTTTTATACTCTGATTTTTTTTATTACAAATTGCCGGGTAGAAATGGGGTGTTACAATCACTGTCGTGACCTGGATCTCGACGCGGACGGCTCAAATATAGATGATTTTAGGAGTCGCCACCCAATTTATTAAAGATAGGAAAAATTGAGAAAAACCTAATCTAAGAGTTAGTGGTCTGCGTAACTAGGTCGGACTCGGGAGTCGATTATGCGAAGGGAGGGGGTGAAAACTAGTTTCACTGCACCCCTAACACATCTGTCCTAAGAGAGTTACCCTAAATTTGATTTGTGCAATAATTGCTAAGCCGTTTGATTATTTGTTTACCCAAAAATAAGATTTACAAAAATTTATTAGAAAATAATTAATTATTTACAAGGAAATGAAGTAGGGACTAATTTGAGAAAAATTTATTTTGACTTGACAAGAAAGCCCTGCTCCTACGTGCCCTCTGGTGCAATGAAGGACTCAAAAGTCACGTAGTTCTTCTTGAAAATTTGTTGGTTGGTTGATTTTAATTTTGAAGGGGTTTAAGATCTAAGTTATACAACTCAAGTCTCTTAAACCGGTGTTGCGAGATTGATAAGATGTACATCTCGATTAAACCCATTTTTATTATTTTTATTGAAAATAGGGGTTAGAGGAAAAAAGAATTGATTAGATTAAGAAAATAAGTTTGAGAAAAAAAGGTTAATTTGTTGATTGGATTTTACTTTTTTGGAGGGTTTAGGACCAAGCTGTACAACTCGGGTCTCTAAACCGGTGATGCGGGTTTGATAAGATGTACATCTCGATCAAACCCATTTATTATTATTTTTAGTTTTTGAAGAAAGAAAAAAAATTGTGTATTAAAAAAATGATAAAACTAACAAAACAAAAAAATAAATAAATAAATAGAAAACCATATACATAAATAAAAAAATGAATGAATATACACAAAGATAAATAAATAAACAATGAATAAATGACAAAATAAACAAATATGTACATAAACAAAAAAAGATAATAAAAATAAATAAATAGAAGACCAACCTTAACACGATGAATGCCGAACCGGACCAAAGCAGTCTGACCAGGTCAACCGCGAACCGGGCTCCCGTCTGGTCCACTTTGACCCAAAACCGCAAAAATCGCTTTGAGAACCGGAAAGCCGACTCAAAACGTACTAAATTATCATAGATAGGCTTTTAGTGAAATGGGCCGCAAAGGCTTGACCCAAAATATCACTTAACCCGCCAATGATCTCCTCTCCAAACCTTCACTTCTCAACCTTTTTTATAGTCAATCGCTATAGGGTTGTTGTTTCTTGCAAGCGATGTGGGACTAAAACAAGATAGCAAAAGCAATTCCCACTTAGAGAACACAATTCCTGTTTTTCTCAACCTGTCACCGTAAAAGTGTGATTCCGGATTCGTTAACAGTTGGATCGTCTTCAAATTTTGACAGTAGGTTTGTGAGACATATATTTTCACTTTCACCGTTCGGATCGTAGAAACAAGGTCTGAGGAGAGAGAAATTGCCTTCGCAATAGCTCCAGTTTTTGGTACGTTTTTCTCAAACCTCTCACCGTAAAAGTGCGATTCTAGATACATTAACCGTTGGATCGTCTTCATTTTTTGACAGCAGATTCGTGGGACATATGTCTCCACTTTCACCGTTCGGATCATCAAAACGATGTCCTAGGAGAGAGAAATTGGCTTCGCATAGTAGCTAAAAACTAAAACCCAAAAAGCGACTATTTTTGTAAATTTTTTCGAAAAAATCAAAAATACCGGTAAAAATTGAGTGTTCACAATACTAATGACCTATTGCTATGCTTTATGTCAATTAGACTTTATAGTTGGCTTTTGTGCCTTCAAGTTAAGTAGATGAATTGTTTTTCAAGTTAAGTTGTTCAATACTTTAAACCGGTTTAGTACTCTGAAATTGCTATTTGTGTATGTCTTAGTATTTCCATGAGGTTTGAAGTACTAGGATGTTTCACATTTGAAGAAGTTTTCAAATTATTTTTTAATTTCCATCTTTAAAAAAATTGTATTAAACAAATGACAAACTTCTAAAAGTGAGTATTTTTATAAAAAAGTGATTTTTTTTGAAAATCAATTTTTTATAACAGAAACCGTTCGGGGTGGTTTTGAGTTTTTGGTTTTGAAATTGAAAGTCAATTTCAAAATAGAAACATGTTTGTGTAAAATGGAGCTGAGTTGGGTTTTTCCTTAATTTTAAAACAGTTTTCCATCAAAACTCAAAACCACAAAAGTAGGTTTTATAATTTTTGTTTCATCCATCTCTGATCATCAATATATCTGACCACCACCAATTACCACTCTGACCACGCCAACCACCACCGACCACGCCAACCACCGCCCAGCCCACTACTCTCCGCCATCGTCAACCACCACTATGACTACCACCAACACCACTCCGACAACTGTCAACCACCACACTGACCACCACCAACTACCACTCCGACCACCGCCAACCACCACCGACCACTGTCAACCACCACTCCGACCACCGTCAACCACCACTTTGACCACCATCAACCACCACTCTTACCATCGTCAACCACTACTTTGACCACCATCAACCACCACTCTGGCCACCGGTAACCACCACTTTGGCGACCACCAACTACCATCACTTTGACCACTGTCAAACACCACTACGATCACTATGACCATCACCACCAATCTGACCACTACCGATTACCACTCTAACCTGCGTATGTCGATAATTAGTACTTTTAACCTTTGTTATTAGTATTATTAAATAATAAATACATTATATAATTGTAATATTTTTATTTTTTCAAACTTAATGTTATATATTGTTTTGATTAAAATAAGTTTATGATGAATTTTTATTTTTATATTCATGTTTGAAAGTGATTATGATTTTTGAAAAATTCTTAACTGAAAACTAGTTTTGGTTTTTTAAATTTTTAAAACTCAAAACAGAAACTGATTTTGGTTTTTAAAAATTTCAAAATAGAAAACAGAAAATCACCCCAAACGGGGCCTAAACGAGCTCTCAAGATGTCAAACCACGATTGTGTCAAAAATAAATAAAACAAAAAAGATGAATACCAATCAGTAATTTTTTTCAAAAGAAATATAAATAAAAAAACTAATTATAAATCGTGAACGCAACAGTAATTATTTTTTTCTTTTATATTTGTTTTCGTAAATGATTGCTAGTAGGATATTTTTTTTCGTACCCCCCACATCCTCCCTCCCACCCCCCATAAACCCCAAAACTTCGAAAAATACCCTTACAAAGTAAAATAATTTTAGGTTTCCCACATTTATAGATAAATACGAGAAGTAAAAAAAGATTCTAGGATTTACCTCACGTATAGGTAAACTCGGTTCACAAAATACGAACCAGATTTACCTATATGTGAGGTAAATCCGAGAATCCTTTTTTTCTTCCCAACTTTACATATAAATTTGAGAATTTTTTTTTAAAAAATATTTCCAGATTTACCTCACGCATAGGTAAATTCGGTTCACAAAATACGAACCGAATTTACCTATATGTGAGGTAAATTCGGGAATCTTTTTTTTCTTTCCAACTTTACCTATAAATCCAAGAATTTAATTTTTATTTTATTTTAAATGAGGAGTCTTTCTGAAATAAAATAAAATGGTTTATGGGGGTGGGAGGGAGGATGTGGGGTACCAAAAAAAAATCCTTGCTAGTATAGATTTACATTAATTCTGTAAATAATTTTAGGCCCATGCTAGTATCGATTTACATTAATCCTCTACTCACTAGACACTACCACCCTTTATTCTCGAAATACGCCTGAATTTAAAACATTTTTTTTAAACATTAAGTACGGTTAGGCCAAGCGTGTGCCGTACCTGTTAAGTGTGGTTCGACCATGCGTGTGCCGAATCGGTTCGCACTTGGCAGGGCCGAACCTCCCTGATTATTGCTGGATATTGAATTGTTTAATTTTAACTGATTTTTAACGATTTGATTTATTCTTTGCTAACACTAGTTTGGCTAACACTAGTTGTTTAATTTTAACGGAATTTTAACGATTCGATTTATTCTTTACTAACGTTAGTTGTTTAATTTTAATTGATTTTTAACGATTCGATTTATTCATTGCACAAATTGTTTTTTTTTAGAGTTTTTCGGTTTGTATGACTTGTTGCACTTATCTATAATAGGTGTGATCGAACATGAGCCGTTGATTTAAAACAATCGAAACCGTTAAAATTATAACCGTTGGGGAAAATTTAACCATTGACTGGATGGTGGAAAGGGTTCGGCGCACGACTGATTGATTTGGATCGACCCACGCTTGGTCGAACCTGGTCAAAACATAATTTGGGGTGTCTGAGTAAACTTTGGTAGTTCGCCGCAATGAGATTCGATCGAGTTCGATCAACCTGCTATGGCGAACGTGCATAATCTTTAAAAAAAAAATAAAAACCAAATTTCAGTAAGGGTTTTTGGTCTTTTCACACTAAAAAAGAGGTTCTAGTGAGTAGAGAGGGGTTGTACGAAGTATGGGCCTAATTTTAAAGTTATAAGTTGTAATAAGTTGTAACTCAAATTTTTTGGCGCTTGCTTTTCCCACTCCCCCTCCTACTCAAAACACACCCCCTAAGGGTGGGAAAAGACCAAAAGGCCATTAATGAAACACGATTTTTCACCGATTCGGTTAAGGCAACCGAAACTATCTTGCTAGGCACAACCTGAAGGGCAATTTTTGAAACACACCCCACTTTTCATTTTTTGGGTATTCGGTTGACCCCATTCGAATGGATTCGGGTCAGGGCAACCGAATAGGTGTAATTTTCTTAAAACTGAAGGAAAAATACTTAACAAACTAAACCTGCGTTATTAACTTAAAAATTAAAGTTTGGAACAATGAGAAATATATAGATAACTAAGTAAACATAAATGTCATACATAAGTCCACAAAATAAATTTTCGTACAATACATTCACCAAATAGATAATTAAGTCCATAAATGTCATATAGTAACTCTTGAGTGGTGCGGTTCCTCCTCTTACTATACACACAACCATACTTCCTAAGCCTCTGGAATGGCCTCACTACTAGAGTTTTAAGCCCTCGAGTACTCGCCATGGTCGTGTGTCTTTTGGGCAGTGCCTCCATCGCTCGCTCCATATCATTTACCATCCGAACCACATCCGCATGACACGTGAAATAACCAATTTGAATTAAGTTACAAATTTTAATTAAGTAACAAATTTAAAAAGAATGTTTAAAAGACACGCACTGTCTACAATCCGCTCGCCCTCCTCCACCGCACATAATTAGCCTTGTCAATAAAAGGGTGTGAGACCCTCCCAAACCAATAGCGTACTGCATGGTGTCTACAGTGCACCACAGGTAATATAGGCCCCCTCTCCACCAACCATCGGTCAAAATTGGCCCACCTCTCACCCAACTCTCTTGTAACTACGGCTCTAGTTTTGGGTTTTGGGTCCTCTGGTATCCTGGACATTGCCAAAGCGCCTCATGACACGATCGGCATGTACGGTACCATCTGACCCAAAGACTTCATGTAAGTGGCCTCTAAATAGGTGATGAGCTCAAACGACCAAGTATCTCTATGGGAAGTGTATGGTCTGCGAGGTTACCTCATCGAGTGCGGCTTTATCCGAGAGATACTCGACAAAGCATCCCTAGTAAAGAGGGTGGTGGTATTAGCGACCCACCTCTTCATGCGTGGTGACTTTCATCATAAAATTTGGGTCCACCGTCTTCAAGCCAAAGGGGATCCACGAAAGTGTTCAAAGATCCATGCAGAATGCGAATAAATGAAATCATTTAGTAGAGCAATGTAGAAACAACAAAATTAACTTAAAAATTTAAATTTAATAGATACATGAATTAGAGCCGGATAGCCACCCATCTGTTTGTTTTGGGCTTCACCGATTCCCCCAAGTTGGTCGTATATATGGGCTAGCGCCATCCCTCCCCATGTGTAATCTCCAAAGAACCTCCAAGTCAACCAGAGCTCCCAACCACCCAACTTTACCATGTTTCACGACTTATCGGAGAATGAACCCCAACCCAACAAATAGAAGCGGATATGCCCTAGCAAAGATCCTCCCAGCGCTCCTCTGTATAGCCCAGTGGTACCGTCTCCTCGACCACTTGAGGTCACAGATAACCCAGAAGTGAAGTCCGGTCATGTGCGTCCCGAGGGTCGCGCGATAACTCAATCAACATCTCCTCTCCCCGATGCACTTGGTGTAGTGCGGAAAATCATAAAAATTTCCCGTCACGGGGATGTGGAGCAATCTTGAGACATAATCTAGAGTGATGGTCATCTCACCTATAGGTAGGTGAAATGATGATGTGTCCGAATGCCACCTCTCAACAAATATGCATTGACCCGATCGCCAATGATTGTTGGGAATCAATGTCCTTCGGTAGCAGCAATTTAGAAGTCTGTAGGAATCGTAGAATGTTTGGATGAGGGGTCCTATATCCGTGGGACTCCATGTGTAATAAGCCTCAACGGTCACGATCCCGCAATATCGAATGCTATATTAAATAGTGATTACAAACAATTTAATGATTAAATTATTTACAGAAAAAACTAAGTTACTTACATTGCCATCCCATATGGCTCTAGCAAAGTGAGCCCCGTAAGTCGGTAACATTGATCTATCCTCTGGGCCACCAGGAAAAGGAAATGTGGCACGAGGAGCAGCAACAACATCAGTAGAAGTAGAAGGGATCAACTGCACTCAAGTCCTCAACAGGACCAGCCAAGTCAGCTGCAGGATGGTAAGCATCTCTCTTAATGTCTTGCCCAATGTCATCCTCCTGCACAATGTCATCCTCCCGCACAACCTGGGAAAGCTGGGGCCGTAAAGCTGGAGCACGCCTACCCCTACCCCTGCCTCTGCTAGGCCCATCGGTGGACGCACATGCACCCCTCCTTACATTTACGGTTTGAAACCGTCATGGGTGCTTTGTTTTGCCGACCCTCGTAGCCGTGTCGAGAATTACCACCTCTAGTCTTTGCCATAATCGAAAAAATAACCACAACACATTATAAACAAATTTAGAAATTGAAATAAAACTATTTTAAAGATGACAGTCCTATTCGGTTGGCCTTATTCGAATGGATTCGGTTATGCTCATTCGAATGGACTCGGTTATGCTCATTCGAATGGCTTCATATTGGCCTTCGTTCCCAGGAGCATTCGGTTGTCCTCAACCGAATGCTTCACGATTTGCAGAAAATAAAATACGCTAAAAAACACCAAAACAATCGAAATGCAAGTAAAAGAGGGTTAGTAATCGTGTACCTTATGTTCCAAAAACGATTTTGGAAGTTGAAATCGAAGATTGAAGCTGGTTTGGGAAATGGAAAAGGTGTGGGTTGGAGGAGGAGGTTTCGGTAACACTTAGGGAGAGGAAGAAGAGGTTTCGGTTGAGGTGAGAGGAGGAGGGGGTGTGAGGGGTTTGGGAGGGAGGAAATGTGTTTTTAATTAAGGATATTTTGGGGTTTAAAGGTTTTATGGGGTGTGAAATAGTAGGAGGGGGTGTGGGAAAAGTAATGGCCAATTTTTTTTTCTCATTGGTCAAATTTTTTTTTCTCTCTCAAACATACATATTTGTCCATTTTCCCTTCCAATTCCTTCCCATATTTTGAATCCCGCGCAATCTCTTGTTTTTCTTCTCCGTTTTAGGGCTTAATCGTTTCGTTTCGCCATCATTCTCCTTGAAACTCGCTTCCGCGACGCCAATCTATAACCGTTCTAATGGCGGAGGAGAAGGCTCCTCCCAACGGCGGCGCCGGCGATTCGTCGAAGGCTCCTTCCTCGTTCGCGAAGAAGGGCGACCGGCAAATGTTCACGGTGGAGCTACGGCCGGGAGAGACCACCATAGTGTCGTGGAAGAAGCTGGTGAAGGACGCCACCAAAGTCAACAACGGATTCTCTTCCGCACCTGAGCAATTTCCCAATGCGAACCCTGCGCTTGAGTCCAGAATCGCTCCGGTGAGCCTCCTTTTTCCGTTTACACTTCAATCTGCAGCTTCAATTTCTGAATTTCAAGTGTGTTTTTGTATATATAATTTTAGATTCGGAATATAACGGTACAAATAATGCCACGTTGTTCAGTAACGGTTTTGGTAGTAAACCTTTCTAGCTGAATATCATTGCTGAATTACTCCTCGAAGTCACCCTATATCAATGGGTTTCCCTATTTGACTTAATGTTTTGACTTAATGTGCGTCTTCTTTAATTTTTGTGGACTCGATGGAACTTGTGTCCATTTAAAGTGAT
The DNA here is from genome assembly GCA_020916435.1 of Oxytropis ochrocephala. Lineage (NCBI taxonomy): Eukaryota > Viridiplantae > Streptophyta > Magnoliopsida > Fabales > Fabaceae > Oxytropis > Oxytropis ochrocephala. Next base: position 16,985 of record JAJHUT010000033.1, read on the forward strand.
GGAAGAGTAACAAGAACTACGGTTATGTTGTAAATTTATTAGCTGAATTTTCTATTGAGATAGGAGATAGCCGAGTTATTATGTGGAGCAATAGTGGCCCAATTGCAGCATTATGGCTGGTCGCCCCACTCTAAAATTTGTGTCCATTTGTGGACGTTTGTACAGCTGCTTGCCGTCTTTTCCTGCCCTATCTGTCCAATCCGACAGCTCCGTTATTTTACCCAAGGTTGTCAAACTTGAGATCTTACTAGAGATCGTTTGGGTATTGAAAGAGCGTAAATTGTGGGATCGTAACACGGATCGTAAGATCCCACCAAAGACAAAATTATAATTAAAATCCCAGCAACATAACGTTAGCATAAATTTTCATTAATTTAACCATAAATAAAAAAATCTCATAGTCTCAAACAGTAACTAGAAACACATCCAAAATCTAAAAGATGCGATGGTGAGAGAAATTTGTAGAGGTGTTTGAGTCTATGTGAAGTGGTGCAAACTGACACAAACTGACAGGGATTTATAGAAGAATTTGAAGCACAATCTTGAAGGAAGCAACATTACACTGATATCAGAGAATCAATGATGAATGAATCAAAAAAAGAGGGAATGATGAATGAATCAAAACAAGGGTGAATGATGAATCTGAAATGATTGTTGAATCTAGGAATTGGAAAGTAATTAACGTTTCATGAGTCCCAAAGAGATTTTACCGCTGAATTGAATCGGTTCAGCGTATCTTTAATTACATATTTGACCAAAATTAGGGTTAAAATTCAAACCGGGTCACATTTCCTCTTCCGGGTCGGGTAACGGGTCAATGGGTGATTTGGGGCTTTTTGAAGCGCACGAGAGAGAGCTGATCCCACGCTGCCACGTGTTAACACGTCGCTCCCACCGCTCCAGCTCTCCCAGCGCTTCTGTCCACGAGTTGGCATGTTGTTGATGCTAAAATTTCGCGTAGAATCGTGCTCTCCTACGAGATGGCGCGCGATCTTGACAACCATGATTTTACCTTTTCTCACCCTCTGTTCTGCTACTCAATCCTGCTATCCAGGATTTATAACTATGATAGAGATCTGATCTAGGATTTATTAATCTGAGAAACGTAAGAGGTGTGGTAGTTAGCTAATATGTGCACGTAAAGATGCCACAGTTTGCCAGTATCTGACACCTACTTCATTTTCCCTCGAGTACAATAAATGTTCTTCTGAACTTACTCTCATAATTCATAATTATCTGACTAATAATGATGTAAATCTTTTTATTATAAAAAACATGAAATATATTGTGTCAAGAAAATCTAGGCTTTGATTGACTCCAGCTTGTTTTATGGTGCAGATTATTTGTCATCTGGGTATATAATTTGTAAACCATCATAAATTTTTACATACTGTCTTCTCTGAAATTGTTTTTGGTTTTGCTCTTCATTATTTTGGCAATCCTCATTTGTCATTTTATAGGGACAAACCGGGACTAATGAACAAGATGCTCCTCAGACAAACCGGTTCAGTGCCGTAATAGAGAAGATTGAACGCCTTTACATGGTAGGTATATGTTGCTTACTTAAATTGTTACTCAGTGACCTGTACACACATGAATTAGTTTCTACTATAAATTCATATTTTAGTGTGCATTTGAGTATTTCATTAAATTTTTCTTGATAGCTTCCATGTTAGGAATAATGGGATGCTGAATCATTTTCAGGGTAACGATAGTAGTAATGAGGAGAATGAACTCGATATTCCTGATGATCAATATGACACAGAAGACTCTTTCATTGATGATGCGGAGCTGGTTGGTTTATTTGTATATTGTTTTTTGTTTGTTATGACTTTTCCGACCTTTGATTGATGAGAGAAATATTATTGTTCTATATTATGGACTTTCCCCATATATTTGTTAATACATATTGTTTTTCAATTGTCCTTTTTGCAGGATGAATATTTTGAGGTTGATAATTCTGCAATCAAGCATGATGGATTCTTTGTAAATAGGGGGAAATTGGAACGCATGTAAGTGTTGTTTTGGTTGAATATTTTCCTAGAGTATTTCCTTATTTTTTCCTTTATAAACACTTAATTTTTTTCTTTTTGAATAAAATGACATGCAAAAGCATTACTGTTGAATCAACGATCCTAACTAGGTTGGCTCCTTTGACTCTATCAACCATCTGCAGAAGGCTGCTGCAGATGGTGCCAGCAGGCCACCATTTTATTGAAAAAGAGAAAATAGTGAATACAATAAAAGAACATGGGTCGGGGGGCATGAACCTGACACATGGAAGGATCTAAATATATAAAAAGGAGGACTCTACTGATAACATAAAAAGCCCTCCTTAATAAAAGGTGGAATTGCATCATGCCACAAAAAACCCTGGGAAGCCAACTTATTCGCACCTAGCTATCTTCCTAAAAGTGCGGGAAGCTATAAAATTTATACGCTAAGTGATTGCTAAACAATTTATAAACCACTTAATTTATGAAGCCTATGCACTTTTTCTTTTCTGGCTTATGAATGCAGTAGAGATGTCACTGGAACTATATTGTCATTTGCCACAAAGAGTGATTCTCTTACTGGTCATTGATGCTTGCTTTTGGTGTTACATGAACATGAACCGAGATTTTTGTCATTCACAGTACTTTTTGAATTTGTGAGTTGTGACAACAGCTAATACTAGAACTTTAATGACACATTTTATGTTTTGCTCATAATGTTGAGAATTTTTATTTGTTGAGTGCTACTGCAAAACAACAGCAAATATTTGTTGAGTGCAATACAACAGCCACATAAAGGAAGATAAAATTCCATACGTCTTCTTTATGTGCAGATAAAATGTATGTTAAATGTTAAATGTTGATAAAATGCTATCCTGTTTTAAGGTATTGGTTAAGAAACCAAAAGTAAAATTGTAGCATTTATTGTAGTCAATGCATTAAAAACCCTTGAATGTTTTCTCTGCGTATAATTTTAAACAGATCATACAAGGGTTTTGAAGTACTACTTCACAAGGCAGCAGGTTGGACCTATTGGCTAAATGCATGACTAGAAAATAAGCTTAAGTTATGGCAGCTTAGTTAACCTAATCCTCTAGATTCTTCTATTTTCTGTTTGTTAGAATTGAGAGAGAGATTGAATCTGATCTAACTGAATTCAGTTAGATCCATTTCTGATTTTCAATTATGAGAGAATGATTACAAGAATCTTGGAGTGTTGGCTTTATATAGCCACTCCATTCAGCTGAGATACAACACTGAGTTTTTGCAAAGCGCAAACTTAAGCTGTCCTCACACAGAATTACTAAAATAACCTTTATTGTGTGTAGTTACAATTCCATCCTTTAACAACCTTATATTATGTGGAGTGATTCTTATGCACCATTTAACTATTTCTATTAAATGTTTGGTTACTTCATTGCAATGTTAAATTTAGGGTTCAAGTTGGTGCTGTTAGTCTTTTAATTTTAGGTAATACTAGTTTTGTTTTATCTCCTTCCAAAAACAGAAAAAAATCACCATTTTTAGTCAACTTGCTAACTTGTCTAGATTAATCAAAATAATCTAAAGATGGCTTCTCTGTCATCATTAAGGAGTTCTCTTAGAGTCATATTTGATTTCTTCTAATGATTAGAATCATGAAAGGCCACCCAAGCATGAAGTTTCTTGACAAAATGTCTTATAGCCTATTTTAAATAAGACATTGTATTTTTATTTCTCGCCTTGTATTCAGTCTTCCTTTTGTTAATCAAGTTCTTTGTAAGAAACGAAAGATATATTTCTTATTATCATTGTTAATTTTGTTACGCTACTGATAGTTGGTCTATTGTTCTAAATGAGTTTTGTAGTGTATACTTTTAAATTATTGACTTCAGTGTTTTAAAACTCGGCTTGGACCGGCCCGCCCGGGAACCGGACCCATTACTGGTTCGGTCCTCTTATTGGATCGGATATGCATTGAATCGCTAGTGACGGCATTAACTCGGTGCTTGAAACCGGTTGGCTCGGTAATTTTCCGGTTGACTTGCATTTTATCTCATTTATTCAGTTTGTTCGAAATTCGCATGTTTAATTCCCAATGCAGCCATTTTCAATTTCCACGTGCCTATTCAGTTTGGAGTTTGTGCGTTAGTTTTCAATGCAGCCATTTACGAGCCTTTCCAATTCCCACACACCTAATTAATAGCCTTTTTAACTTCTATGTGCGCGTGTGTAGTCCACAAGGAATAAGAAAATGTTGCTTTATACTAAAAAATTCAATAACTGGGATCGAACACAGTACTTTAACAATATGCTAGCTATGAATTGCCACTGCGCTATCAAGATGTTTGTATTCTTCTCCACACTTTTATTAGATATATCAATTAAAACAGTTATATATTTATTTATACCGGTCTGCGGTTCAACTGGTGACCCACCGATCCGACCCTTGATCCAGTGACCCAGTCGCTTGACCGAGTCAATGACCGGTCCGAGTTTTAAAACACTGCCTGACTTAGTTATAGTTATGATTATTCATCCTTTATTATATTTTTTTTGATTTTTTGAGGGGTTTCCAAATAACACGAATGTCATCTGTATTTATCAGCATCTGAATATAGTAGAATTTTCATATTTCTCACAATATTTGTAACATTAGTTCTATGGCTTATGAAATATGGACTAATGGTTGAATACTCCTTGTAACTTGCCTACAAAGGTTGTACGAACTCTGAATTAATAAAATTGAAGATAACAGTAAGTAAACATTCTTATAAATTATTGATTATTCTTATTGATTTTCTCTTTCTATATTGCAAGAAATCAACCACTGGCATTACCTAATCAGCCAGCAAAGAAAAGACGCCGAAAAGATATATTGAAGATTCCTGGTGAAAACGTTGATGGTGATGTATCATATAAAAAGTTAAAAGTGGCCAAGACAGCTGCCGGAAAGACTGCATCCTTACCTGTGAAGAATACAGTTAATTCTTCACACGTTGCTGTACCTGGTGAACATTATGAGGACTTGAAATCTCAGAATCAATTGAATACCTCTGGAATTAGTTCAAAAAAGAAAATGGCTGATGCTAGACCAATTTCTGATCCTTCTGTATGTTTGAAAGTATCAAATGTTGATGTTCCTCTTGTGGTAGAAACAAAAGATGCTGATAAACAGAAGATAAGAGTACTTCAAAATAAGAACACAGTTGACAAATATAAAGATGCTAGTGGTGTGCTTGATACTTCTCATCAGAAGTACCAAGAAAGTAACACGTATGCACATTCCAAATCCCAACTTGGAAGAACCCCAAGTGGTGTTGATGATTTAGAAAACAAAGGTCGATTAAAAGATAAAAATGGTATCCACAAAATACCAGATCTTAATTTGTCTGAGGAGAAATCTGCGATGCAAGCACCAGTAAGTTTACTTTTATTTTTATTTTCTGTCATATTTTCTCTTTATTTTTACTTCTATATGATAAATAGATAAGCTAACTAAACAAGTGCTGTCAATTTTTGCAGCACTTGCAGCATTTCATTCATGCTATTCTGCATTTAATTAAAGGGTTCTACCCTATGAGGCCCATACACACACACACACACACACACACACACATATATATAAATAGTTAGAAAGGGGTTTCTTATGTGAGAGTGAGGCTTTCTTAACCCTTAGATCAAAATTAATGGTTGAGATAACACCCAACTAAATGAGTTATGGTGCTCCAGCGTCTTTCTTTCTTCTCCAACCAAAATTCCATTTAGCAGCGTCTCCATTTGTAAAGTCTTCATCTTCTCTGGTCTAATTTGTTATCTTCCATGGCCAACATCAACTCCACTGGATTAAATATAAAAGACCTAATTTAATAATTTTTCTACATACAAGTTTAATTAGTTGGTAATTTAGCTTGACATCGATTTTGCAGATTGTGGATGCAGACCTCCACAGAAAAAGGAAAACAGGATTAGAACAAAAATTATTGAATAAAAGATCAGAAAACACATGGTTTCATTCTTCTTTACTTCAAATTAATTAGAAAAATACAAGCTTTATCAATGAATCAGTGAAAATGTAAAAGAAAGAATCAAGAAATGCAAAGAATGTCTGAAAGAATTGTGCTTCATCAAATAACCTGCAAAATACAAAGTCAGGAAGAAAAGACAACCAACGAAAAAATACAAGCCCCAATTTGACCAGCATTGAACCCCCAAACCTAGACTCTCGATGAGTGAAAATCATTTTCATCATTTTCATCGTTTCATGGTGAAGTTTCTGCTCTACTAGTTAACTTTGCTGACGAACAAGATGAAAGACATCAGCAATGCCGATGTCGTAGTTGACAACACCGAGTGTGAGCGACTGGCAATACTCGATGCCGGTAATGGTGGAGGGCCGTGATTCTACGTCGGAAGATGAATTGATCAAAGGCATGATACAAGATTTATGACGGAGAGGGAGAGATCTAATTCGTCGCTGTGTCCGGTTCGCCGCTGCAGCCGCGGTGGAGTAGAAGTGTAGAACGGGGTTGTGCAAAGAGATCCGATTCGCCATTTCTAAGTGATGAGTGTTGTCCATGGAAGGTTTACTGGTGGGCTGGGAGAGTTATCCATGATAGGAGATGGTGCCATTAAAGAAGTCGTAGCTTTGAGGGAAGATGAAAAGATGGAGGAAGAGACGAGCAGAGAAGTCAAAAATAGAATACGCGTGTAACTTGGGTGGGGGATCTAATCTAAGCCTTTTATTCTAATCCAATGGTTGATAATAAGTCCTCTCACTCTCAAAAAAAGTTTTCTCACTAGATATGCCCCCTATATATATGTGTGTGTGTGTGTGTAGGTATAGACACACATATATCAATTATTGTATCATTTGCACATCTGATACCGATAAGCATACGATATGCCTAGAAGATACCCTTCATTATCATATTTTTATAAAAGAAATTAGTGACCTATATGTTTGGATTGGACTATGGCTTGGGTGTGTCTGGGATACAGTTTGAAAACATGCCTTGAAATTTCCTGTAAAACCTTGTTCTTCATCATGTCATGAGAGGAATTGGAGTATATACTCTTTGTATATTATTTGTTGAGAAACATCATGGATATGGTTTATGTGCATTCCGACCTTCGACTTTTATCTTGGAATGGTAAATGATAAATTAAAGGAGAGACAAGGTAGTGGGGACATTTGTTGAGATGTACATCATCCACTTGGTGATTTTGGTTGGTTTCTTGATTTGGTAGAGTTGTTTCTTGATGAAAATGGATTCAAGTTGTTTCTTGATGAAAATGTGCCACATTTCACAATATGCCACTTAGTAAGAAATGCTTTGCTGATGTGCCACTTTTCAAAATATGCCTATTAGTAAGAAATGCTTTGCTGACTGACTCCCTGCTTTTATTTTTTTGCATGAAGTACTCCTGCTCAAGAATTCCTTGTTTGATGGAAACCAGCGAATTTACAAGACAATTACAGCAATATGTTAATTATGCAGAGAGAAATGGAAGGGAAATAGTATATTAGATTGATAAGAAGTTAGTAGTAGGAACAATGAGGCTAACTACCCAAGAGCATTGCTCTCCTCAGAAGTTACATCTTCTGGCCACTACAAACAATAACTTCTCTGATAACTTCCTACAAACAAACACAATACTTATATTCTAATACACACCAAATAACTATCTCACACATAATAACCACCACACAATAACTACCTTATAACATAAATATTTCACAAATAACTACTCTTCTCCTTTGTTCTTCTTGGCTCTCCTTTCATAAACCCTCCAAATGACGGGTTTTCCCCTTGTTTTATCATTAATATTCACGCTACTATCATTGCTGTGTAGCTTCATTGCTTGAATCTTCTCCCTTGACTTGTTATGTAGGCGGTCATGGAACATCATTTTCATTCTCTTGAAGAGGATTTAATGGGAGATTTTTCAGAACTATACTATCCTTGTAGTGTGCATTTGGCGCGATAAAATTTCTAATTTCTATTTCTTTGACTACTGATGGTGAAGTTGTGACAATGTTGTGCTAAACAAATACTGTTATAGTAATGCATTTGGTTGAATCTTATGCAGAAATCTAAGAACATAATAAAAAAAGATGGCTCAAGTGTTGGGCCAAAGATTACAGTGCTTGAGAAAACCATTCGAGAGTTAGAGAAGATGGTTGCAGTATGTAAGTTTGGAAATTGTTTTAAATTTTACATGTCTTGTATAGATAGACTATTATTGCTAATGCAAGTTTTCTTTTCAAATATTATTACAGCAAGGCCACCAACTATGGAATCCCAGGAAGTTGATAGCACATCCCAGGCTATTAAACGGAGATTGCCTAGAGAAATCAGGCTAAAACTTGCTAAAGTTGCTAGATTAGCGGTAATGGCAAATTCTGCTTTTCAGATGTTGTGCTTCTAGATATATACACAATTTTATATATGTGTGTCTATATATATATATATATATAATATATAGTGAAAAAATACTGAATATTTGTGGAATGTTTGAGTGTAATTCCACTCGAATGATTTTATCATATACACTCTAGAGAGTAAATTCAATGTGAGATTTAAAAGGACATTAATGTGGTTTCTAGTTCCTAAGTTAATGAATGTGATTTGCTAGGCATATAATTAACTATTGTTCTCTTAGGTGCATGAATAGTTGTACACATTCCAATCCAATGTATCTATTTTATAATTCCAACACCTCCTCAAGATGGAGCATATAAATCAAATGCTCTAAGGTTGGAATAAATATTTTGAATTCTCGGGCCCTCAAAGATTTTCTGAAGATGTCTACCAGTTGATTGTTAGAGTTAACAAATTCGGTGATGACTTTCTTAGAATGAACTTTCTCCTAGAGGAAATGACAACCAATCTCAATATGTTTAGTTCTTGTCACCTAATTCAAAGCCTGTAGGTTGAGACATGTACACTTCTTCAAGAAGCCCATTTAGGAAAGCATTGTTGATGTCAATTTGCTGACTAGGCCATTTATGAGTGAGAGCAAGTGTTAAGATGATTCTTACTGTGATAGGTTTAATAACAGGTGCAAAAGTCTTAGAATAATCAGAACCTTCTTTCTGATTGAATCCCTTGGCCACCGGTCTGGCCTTGTATTTGTTTATAGAGCCATCGGGGTTTTCTTTTATTCTGAAGACCCATTTACCAATGGTCTTTCTATGTTTTGGAAGATTCACTAAGGACCATGTACCATTGGCCATGAGAGCAGCATATTCAAGATGCATGGCCTCTTTCCATTTAGGAGAGGCTAAGGCTTGATTCACAGTATTAGGTTCAGCTTCAGCTGTAGTAAGAAGTAGTGTAGGATGAAATCTTGGTTGAACAATACAATTTTTCGATCGTGTAGTCATAGGGTGAATATTAGTAGGTGGAGGTGGCACTAGTGAGGGTGATGGTGAAGGTGATGATTGAGATGAGGTGGTAGAGTTAGGATCTATGGTACTAGATGTAGTGGAGGGAAGAGGTGTTGATGGTGTAGAATTAGGTGAGGCAGGTTTATTGGGGATAGGATCATTTGGTATAGGATAAGGATGTATAGGTGTTTGGTTAGTCTTTGGTGCAACAACAAACAATGGTGGTAGGGTGCAAGATGAATATGTGGGTTGGTTGTGTTTAGAAGGAAAGAAAGTTAGGTATGGAAATGCATGCTCATTAAATACAACATCTTTGGATAGAAATATCCTACCTGTGGAGTCGAGACACTTATACCTTTATGGTTAGATGAGTAGCCTAGAAATACACGTCCACTTGACCTAAATTGAAACTTTTGAGTGTTAAAGGGCCTTAAGAGAGGAAAACAGGAACAACCAAATACTTTTAGAAAATTGTAGTCAGGTGATTTTTGGTATAGAATTGTTAGTGTTTTTAGAAGAAAGTAGTGAAAATAGTTGTAAGAAATTGAAAGCTAGTAGTTTAAGAGTATGATGGCTGTGGGAGGAATTCACAAATGGTTATCAAATATATTTCTCAATAAGTAGTACAATGAATAGTGGTTTAGCTTTCTTGCTTTGTTGCTTGATGATAATGCAATGTGATGTAGCCTATTTATAGGCCTTAGATAACCGCCTCACTATGGCGGTTGTTAAATTTTTTATAATTAGAAAACTCTAGTCCCTATGGTTCTCTAGAATAATCAAGAGACTAGCATCCTATGGCTACATAACTATAATACTTCTCAAACCTTCTAGAAAATTGCATCATCTTTCAACACTCCTCCTGTAGTGTACTCCATGCATCCTTGGCACTAGTAGCTCCCATTATTCTCGGAAAAATAGAGTCACCCACATCTTGTTGCAAGTAATATAGCGCCTTCGAATCTTTTTGTCTATTTTCCTTCAACTCTTTCCTTTGAGCTGCTGAAGAGTTGAAGTATCTCTGGGAGTAGTAAATCCTTCTTCCACAACTTCCCATAGATCTTGGGAGCAAAAAAATGTCTTCATTTTAATGCTCCAAAAATCATAGTTTTCACCAGAAAAAAGTAGGGACTTGAATATTAAATGATGATTGGTTGGTGTTAGCCATAGGCTAGAAATTATGGAAGTAGTAAAGAGTGATGGTAGTGAATAGGTACAACAAAAATGTACAGTAGATGGTGCCAGCAGAAATCATCACTGGTAGTACAATAGGAACTAAAATAGGTAGTACAACAAAAATGTACAATAGGTAGTACAATGACTATTATGGAACAATAGGAACTAACAAACTGTTTCTACAACAGAAATCTAACTAACAAAACTATTTCTACAACAAAAATCTAACATACATATTAGATGTAGAGAACAGGTACGATACAGTTACTAAACTGTACAGTAGATGCAGTAACTTCAACAATGTACTGCAGAATTAAAAAATCTAAGCAAAGATACTTCAATACTATCTATTACAACCAATCCCTGATATCTTTCAAGATCAAAAAGGCTCCCCCTGGTTGGGTGACTACGTTTCAATCCAAAAGCTTGAACAACAACGTTGAATTTCATAACCAAGCTCGTGGGGGATTGTTTAAGTCCATAGAGAGAGCATTGCAGTTTGCAAACCTAGCTAGACTCCCCCTGAACAACAAATTCGGGTGGTTGCTCTGTACGAATCTCCTCTTCTAAATCTCCATGTAGAAGTACATTTTTAATATCCAACTGATACAATGGCAAGAAATAAACGAACAGAGGTAATTTTTGCCACGAGGGAGAAAGTATCACCATAATCTAGGCCATAAATCTAGGTATAACCTTTGGCCACCAGATGAGCTTTGAGACGATCTATATGTCCATTAGGTTCGACTTTAACATCATAGACCCATCGACACCCAACATGTTTTTTGCCTTGAAGACGAGGGACTAGATCCTAAGTACCATTTTGCTTAGAAGCTTGCATTTCATCATTCATGGCTTGTCGCCATCCTAGATGATCAAGTGCCTCACACACATTTTTATGAATGGAAACAAAAGATAAATATGCTATAAAAGAATGATAAGAAAGAGAGACGATGATAACTTAAGGAGTTATAAATACGATGAGGATTGCAAGTTGATCGAGTACCTTTCCTAAATCAATGGGTAAGTCAAGATTTTTGTTAGGCAGGTTCGTAGCATGGTTGACTGTTGTAGTAGGACATGATCTAGTTTGTCTTTCCGTGGCTTCCAATTCGACATGACTCACAGAGAAAAGTCTTTATATTTTCAAGACTTGGAACCATTATTTTTAATTTAAACAGGTAAGGATGTCCCAACCGTTCTTGAAGAATTTTTGGTGATGTAAAGACACTGCAAATCCAAGAAGATTCAAGCTTGAGTTAGTAAAAACCATGAGATTCATGTCCTATGCCAATTGTCCGACCTGTACTATGTTCCTGTATAACAAATGAGTTAGCATCAAAGGTTACTGAACAATTATGAGTGCGAGTAAGCTGGCCGAGAGATATAAAATTGAAAGGGCAGCCTGTGATAAGCATGACAGTTTAAGGATAGAGAAGTGGTGGGTGACACATGACTGCTACCCTTTGCTGCAACTCTAGAACCGTCGACTAGAGTAATAAAATGAGGAACTTTGGGAGGAGAGATAGATGAGATTAAAGAAACATTAGCGGCAATGTGATCAGAGGCACCTGAATCAATTATCCATGAACTTTGGTCATTACCAGATTGAGAAATACAAGTAGTAGAGTTATGAGCAACTATAGCAAATGCGCTTTGAGATTCCTTGGCAGCTTTTCGCTAGAGGTATTCTTGATAGTCAGCTTCATAAAATTTCATCTCTGATGTTTCAAACTTAGAAATATTCACAAATTCTTCAGGAAATCCATAATTTGAGTAGCAAGTATCTTGTGTGTGACCCATTCTTTTGCAATAAGAATATTGGGGTTGGTCTCCTCTTCCACATCGTCCTCGTCGGCTCCAGGACCTGCTCTTCCCCTTGATTGGAAACCATGGCAAGAGTTTCAATAGAGTCAACTGAATTTACTCCTGTTTTTGTGAGGAAACTCGGAGGAGTCGAGTTGTATAATTTTCTAATGAAGAAAGAACTTCTTGACCAGTTTAGACTTGATCACGAACATGATCAAAATCTGGGTGCATTCCTCGTAGGACCAACACCATATACATATTATCAAGTTTATTCTTCATATCTTTGATTTTGTGGCTTCCAACGATAATTTTAACTCCTCAATTGTAGATTGAGCTTTTGAAACATAGGCAGCCATGTCACGATCAGTTTGTTTTAGAGTGGCCAACTTCTGTGCGGCATCGTACAATTGTTGGATGTCATTAGCAAAGGCACTTTGAGGCTTCTTCCAGAGTGATACGTTTTAAAGGATCTAATATTTGTCAAGAATCAAGATGGTATGCATGGTATGCTCGACAGATTGCCATAGTAGAGCATAAATATGATAATCAAGCTTTTTCCATTAGTCATGTTTTTCTTCAGAAACTTTTTTTGAGGAGAGTTCCAGATGTTCGTAATATCCTTGACCAAGAAACCAAACTTCTATAGAAGTAGACCAAGCTAAATAATTTTTTCCATTCAATTTTTCTGAAGTGATTGTTAGTGTTCCAGAGAAAGATAAAGTAGGTCCATAATTTCTTTGAGAGCTTGAGGTCATCTTAACATCTGAGATTGTGAGAGAGGCAAGAAATAACCAGAAACAGTATCCTAGAACCAGAAACAGAGGACCAATTAACTAGAAAAGTAGATCCTAGAACAGACCTACTTTCTGAATGAATAAAACAAAGGATTATGACCACCTAGACGAGTAGGGGAAGCAATTTCGACCCTCTCTGTGCCAGGACCTAACCGTGTGGAGGCGCGTGGGGACGTTTTTCGGCATCCGGTCTTCGAGGGATTGCTGGTCGGCGGCTTCTAAGGTGTTCTCTGATGGTGGTGGGCAATGGCTATGTTGGTGAGGGTGACTTTTGGACTCCAAGGTGTGTTGCTGGGTAAACACAATTAGGAAAGGAAAAAAATAACGTGGGGGTACTGTTCGATTAGAGGCAGTGACCTTACAAATAGAACCTGCTCTAGATACCATGTGAAAAGACTGAATTTTTGTATAATGCTTGAGTGGAATTCCACTCAGATGATTTGATTATATACACTTTAGAGAGTAAATACGATAGGAGATTTACAAGGACATTAGTTCCTAGGTACATCAATGTGATTTACTAGGCATATAGTTAGCTATTGATCTCCGAGGTGCATATATAGCTGTACGTATTCTAGTGTATCTATTTTATAATTCATGAGGTATTTAAACTTTGTAATATTATGTTAGTCCCTATGTAAGTGGGAATATTTTGTAAGGGAGTTAATTAGTTAGAGGGTTGTTTTGTAATATTAGTTGGTTAGGTAGTTTGTTGCTTTTAACTCCTATTAGTTATGTTAGTTGGGAGTTAGTTATAGGGTATTAGAGTTGGTTAGGTTGTTAGAGAGGTTTGTTATATTTGTTGGGGTAGTTATTAATTTGTTAGCCTATTCCCCTCTATCCCCTTGTATTGGAAGCCTATATATATTAAGGCTCCCACCCCCTTGTGACCATCTTTTATCTTTTATACTTTGAGTCTAGTAGACACCGGGTAAGGCCTGAGGTACTTGGTGATGTCGGGGGCGGAGAGCCTACTCTCACCAATTGTATTCATCACAAATCAATAATATTCTACTTTCTTCCCATTTTCCTTTCTTTAATCAAATTCCAAGGCTTTCAATTGCATATTTCTGGTCAATGTTAGGCTAGGTGCCTAACAATTGGTCTGTCACCTGCCGGATTCGAAAGAGCGCCAGTGACGTCAAAGAAGTCGATTCCGGGAAGAACCATGGGGATGCCAAGATTTGATGGTAGTGGCGATGGATATTGGTGGCTGATCCAAGTCCGTAAATACCTTGAATCTATGCGGTTACCGGAGGAAAGTTGGCTGTATTTGGGACTTGATGGCGAAGCTCGTGATTGGTTCGTTTCTTGGAGAAAACTTAATCAGAATGTTGAATTCTTGCAGTTTGTGAAGGACCTGCTTATCAAATTCCAACCAGAATTTGGTAGGTATTTCCAAGATGTTGAGGAAGAAACCGTGGCACCAACAGAAATGACTATGAATCCGGAATCAAGAACGACCCTTAAACAACAATTGAAAGATGAGGAACCTGTTCTTGAAAAAGAACGAGTTCCCTTGGCGCAAGAAAGCAAAAGGGAGGGTATGTTGATCAAGAAACAACAAACAGAGTCTTTTACAAAGGAAAGCAACAAACCTGAGGTAAAAAGGGAACTTTGCAGGGCCCAAATATGGTCTAAACAGAATATTGGGTTAACACTTAAGATGAGAGGCATCACGGTAAAATGGAAGAAAAGCAGATCAAGAACCGATCCAAGAATCAGTGTTAAAGAAGATATTCAAGTGAACCTTATAAGAGAGACTTCCAATCGAGGCAATCTTTGTTGCGCGCAAATGGAGGTCGACCGTGAACAAGAAAAGAAGGAAACAACGAGTTCGACGGTTACGTGCGCGAGACGAGTAATGTGTCGTCCGCCACCAAAGCCACCGGATCGAAATGTGCGTGGAGGAGGAAACAGAGAGGTCTTAACGATTAAGAGGAAGAGAGGTTCTTGCATGTGGGTTGCGCGTCCACCACCAAAACCGCCCGACGGTGACAATTGCAAGGTGGTTGTTGCGATTACAGGTGTTGGGTCTTGTGTGCAAATCCAAGAAGAAATTCAAGAACCACTAGCAGTGGCAAGAATTGTAAAAGAAAGGGAATCAATACAAGTCCAACAACAAGAAATTACAAACCCCACCAAAGCAACACAGCAACGCCTAACTCGTGACGCATTGATTACAAGACGGAGCGATTCTCTAGAGCCAACCTTGAGGACAAGGTTGTTTCTCAAGGGGGCAGTATTGTTAGTCCCTATGTAAGTGGGAATATTTTGTAAGGGAGTTAATTAGTTAGAGGGTTGTTTTGTAATATTAGTTGGTTAGGTAGTTTGTTGCTTTTAACTCCTATTAGTTATGTTAGTTGGGAGTTAGTTATAGGGTGTTAGAGTTGGTTAGGTTGTTAGAGTTGCTTTCAATAATATTCTACTTTCTTCCCATTTTCCTTTCTTTAATCAAATTCCAAGGCTTTCAATTGCATATTTCCGGTCAATGTTAGGCTAGGTGCCTAACATATTAACTTATGTTTTTTTTTCTGCAGCAGGCAAGCCAAGGGAAAGTATCAAAAGAGTTGATTAATCGTCTTATGAGTATTCTCGGGCACCTAATTCAGCTCAGAACACTAAAGGTATGCTTTGAATACAATCCTGACCTAATTACTTCAGTTTCTAACTGATTAGTTATGCTTTTAATACATTCCTGACCTAATTACTTTGTTATTCAATTGACTTGCATTTTGTGACCTTTTGAAACATTGTTTATCTTCATTGCTTTTTCTTTTTCCCTTTCTTTGTCTACTTCAATATGACGTGACTATGGTTGTGTTATGGAATGAAACAAGTCTTTGGATCCTTTTCTTTAGTGGAATGAAAATATACCATGTTTTGTTTTGTGTCCCGTTTTGCTCCATTTTAAAAATGTTTCAAACATAAAATAGAAATCATATGTTCTGTCTCATTCTAACTTGTCTACCATAGCTACCTATCAGTCTGGGATTCTTATATCTAAATGATAGCTTTCAATGATTAATTTAATAAAAACACTTCTCTCTTGAGAAATTGTTTTAGATTTGGAGACCCTTAAGTCATGGTCGGTCTTCCAGAGTTGATTCTAATGGTAACTGATTATGTCTCGGAAAGCCGAATTTGGTGATTATTTTATATTGGTAATTCTTATTTAATTTTTTAATGTTGATCGCTACAATGTTTGCACAGTTTTTCAACCTCAGTTTTAAAATGTATAACTATAATTACACTTCAAAATTTAGTCTACTTTTTTTTTGACAAAAAAATTTATTCTACTTTATAAAAGTCAAACATGCTAAGTTTGAAATCCAATCCAAAAACGCAAAGTCCAATCTTAAAATTTTCAGAATTATTCTTATCTGTGCAGGCATATTTACTTTCCCTCCATTTTCAGAATTATTCTTATCTCATTTTATGTTGCTGCAGAGAAACTTAAAAAATATGATCAGTATGGGTTTCTCTGCAACGAAGGAGAAAGATGCTCGGTTTCAACAAAGAAAGAAGGAAGTTGTTGAGATGATTAAGATGCTGGCCCCATCTGTGGAATCCAAGGTTTATTTTACTTACTAGCTATTTCATTCAATATCAAATGTTGGTAAACTCATCTTCAATTTATTATATTTATGCCAATTCATTATTCCGTGCTGCCTATCTTTTCTTGTTCATTGTTACATTCTTTTCATTCCCCCCTCTCCCCTTTCTTTCTTTCTTTCTTTCTTTCTTTCTTTTGGATGCTTCTCTTAATGAATTTAATGCAATTTTGGCATGTTGACTATTGGGCCATTTTACCTGGAAAGGGATTTCATTAGTAGTAAATTGTAATTATGACACTGAATCATGTCGTCTTTCTATATCTTTATTTTCACTGCATCTTGATTATAGATTGAGGTAACTACGCTTGTGATTAACCAATGTTTTGGTTGTTTAATTTTGGTTGCTTTTCTTGTTTTCCTGGCATTTCAGCAACAGCAGCAAGGTGGAGAATCTGGCGATCAAGAATCAGGTCCTGATGCAAAAACATTAGCTCAAAGCAATTTTACTATGGATGCTGGACTGGAAGACAAGATTTGTGATCTCTATGACCTTTTTGTTGATGTACATAAGATTGATCCTTGATTACTAACTTGAAGATTCTGCTTGGTTTGGAAATGCTCGTTCTTAATGAATCTTGTTTGCAATTGTTCCAGGGGTTGGATGAAAATTCAGGCCCGCAAATCAGAAAGTTGTATGCTGAGGTGGATCAAATTTCCCGTGCTTTCCTCTGAATATTGGTCTAGTTTAGTTATTGGATTGCTTGTGTTAGGATTATGTGGATTTGCATTGTGAATTTATGCTACTCAAGATCACAAACTAAATTTTGTTTTGCATATCGTGACTTGCTTTCTCTAAAAATTATTTGTTTTCCATCCTCTTATATCTCAAAATTACATATTTGAATATAAAATAACTACAATTTGATACTAAATATCCCTTATCTTCAAGACACTGAAAGAAAAGGGTTCTCAATAGATTTTTCACTATTATGACTTTTTATTTTGAGTCCTAATAAACATTTCTCTTCTTTTCAGGTGTCTGTGTTACATCATGCGTGTGGTTGTGTTTGTGTTTGTTGAATGCGCAGTTTCTAGTGTCTAAAATTAAACAATTTAGTTTTGTCTAACTTTTTAAGTCCCATATCTTCAGCTTGCAGAATTATGGCCAAATGGTTGCATGGATAACCATGGGATCAAACATGCAATTTGCCGGGCCAAAGAGAGGCGCAGAAAACTACACAGTAGACATACGGTATGCCTTTAGCATTAATATTAATTTTCTAATATTATAAGTTCTCTCTAAAATTGGAAAACAGTTTTCCCCTTTCTCAAAGCTTTAAAAATTCAAGAGAGTTTCATGAACATAGTGTCGGTCGCTACACATAGATTGTGGTCTAGCTTTCAAATGAAAACGATTGGGGCTTTAATTGTTTTTCCATGTCCTGACCTATAATTGGCGAATGAACACTTACAATGTTAATTGGTGTAATGGATTTAACTGATAGTCTGATATTAAAAGAAAAGTATGTAACTGAAGGAAGAATTGTAGCTTGTATTCACTTCTGGTTTAAAGTTCCAGCAAACTGTAACAGAAGCTAATTCAAGAGGGCTTCAATGTTCTCCTCTTTACAATGATTTTCTAATTAATTAATTGACTCTCCCTTCCCATTTATTTATAGACAGAGGTTCAATACCAGTTGTTAAATTTGTCAGTTATTCTGTTACACTATCCCCTCTTTTATTCTTCCTATAGTAGACCCTCTTAACCAAAGGTCTGCTATCAATACTATCCCTAACTTTCACCTTGTCCTCAAGGGGAAAAATTGGGAAAACTCCTCTATAGTTTGTCAACTGGCTCCCACAAATTGTCACACTGGGGAATTGAGCCCATTTCACTAGCACCTCGGCTTCACCTTGGGGGTTGCATCTCAGCCGCAACACCTCCAGTTCTGACTTGAGAGTTTTTTATTCTATTGCACCCTCCCCTCTCTTATTCTTCCTATAGTAGACCTTCTTAACTACGAGTCTTCTATAAATACTGATGTGAACCTAGGGTTACCAAATAGGTTTGGGAAGGCTTATTCTAGTAGAGGAAAGAAGGAAAATGTCTCTAAGCAAGTGGACAAGCAAGTGGAGTGTGTTTCTGTTTATGTTATAAAAGGGAGGGTAGGCTGTGAGTGAGGGCAGACTTGCATTGGGCAAATTTGGGCTTGGCTGGGAGTACAGTACACAATCTGTGTCACTGCACTTGGTTCCTGTTCAGTTTTTCTCTGTTTTTTGTACTGTTCAGCTACAGAATCACACTGATTCAGGCCAATAAAAGTATTGTTCTATTGATATTGTTCCCTTTTCTTTCACCATTTTATTTTTACCTATCATTGGTATCTGAGCTCTTGGTTAAACCGGAGCTTAAAGACGTTGAAAAAGACTGCTATTGATGAACGGATGGAGAAATTGGAGCAAGAGCTTCAGGAAATGAATCTGGAATGACAAACGCAGATGGAGGAGCTCTGGAGGTTACTTGAACGTTGTCCACGAAGACGTCATTGTCGTCCTCGTAAACACGAAGCGAGTGGAGGAACAGTGGAGGGTGAAGGGTACCCAATGGAAACAAAGTCATCACGAGATGAGAGCCTCTACCCTTCTCGTCATATTGCGAGAGGTAGGAAGCTTGAAATCCCTGTGTTTGAAGGAGAGGAGGCGTATGGCTGGTTGGTGAAAGTAGAACGTTATTTCAAGATTAATGGTGTAGAGGAGGATGAAATGTTGGAAGTGGTGGTGATTGCTCTGAATGTAAGAGCTCTGAATTGGTATCAATGGTGAGAAGAGCAAAACCATGAACCAAGTTGGGAAGAATTTAAGCAAGCGGTGATAAGGCGATTTCAACCAGCATTGGTGCGAAATCCACTAGGACCAATTCTCTATGTGAAGCAGAAAGGAACAGTTGATGGAGTATCGTGAACAATTCGAACTCCTCAAGGCGCCTCTGAAACCAAACGAGAAATTCATGCTTGAGAGCATATTCTTGAACGGATTAAGCGAGGATATTCAAGTCGAACTGAAATTGCATCAAATGTGTGGGTTGAATGCGTTGATGGATCGTGCATTGTTGATCGAAGAACGAAATAATGCGATGATGAAAGAAAAAGAGACAACGAAGGAGAAAGGTATTGAAGTAAGTGGAGATCCGATATGAGTGGATCAGGTTGGGAACCGGGTCGCAACAAAGTATTTGTGACCAGCCCAAAATAGGGTCTGGCTCTAATGCGGGTGGGCCAATGGAAACAAAATTAAATACTGGAGGGGGTGCTGAAAGGAAAAGGGGGGTGTAGGAAGGAAACTTTCTCAAGAAGAACTGAGAGATCTCGGTACGAGGGGGCTTTGTTTCAAATATGGTGAGAAATGGGGTCACGACCATGTATGCCTGATGAAGCATTTTCGCTTAATGATAGCTGAGGAAGAAGAGGAGGAAACAGAGAGTGGAGAAGAAGAGCTAGATGAGGAGCGGAAGGTGGAATTGGAAGCAAAATTACTTCAACAGTCTCTTAAGAGCAAGGAAGGATTGACTTCTAATCAATCCTTCAAGGTTTGGGGGAAAATTAATGAACGTCTGGTGCTAATTTTAATTGATTCAGGTCAGGTGCCTCCAATAACTTCATTTCTCATAAAATGGTGAAAGAAATGCAGTTACAAGTAGATGACACTGCTGAATACACTATTGAGGTTGGAAATGGTGAGAAATTGAATCATAAAGGAGTGTGTGTTGGGCTGAAAATGAAGGTGCAGGTGATTGATATTACCCAAAATTATTTCCTTATGACTCTGGGAGGTACAGAATTAGTGTTGGGAATGGATTGGCTCGCTAGCCTTGGAGACAGCAGGGCGAGTTTTAAGAATTTAATCATCAAATGGAAGGAGGAAGGGAGGAAATTCAGAGTAAGGGGTGAACGTTCATTGAGTAGACACCAAACTTCATTCAAAGCTTTGGTAAAAGCCTTACAACAGGAAGAAGATTGTTATATGCTGCATTTTTCCTGCTTTTCTGATCAATAGAAAAAGGTGGATCAAATCAATGAGGATTTTGATCAGATTTTGAGGACATTTGCTGATGTATTCAAAGTGCCAACAGAGCTACCACCAGTGAGGGAGCAAGATCATGCCATAACTCTCAAACCTGGAGCTCCAACTCCCAACATACGACTCTACAGGTATCCACACTATCAAAAAGTTGAAATTGAGAAAATTGTTAGTGAAATGCTGTCAGCTGGTATTATTAGGCCAAGTGTGAGTCCATTCTCTAGTCCAATGCTCTTAATTAAGAAAAAGGATGGTGGGTGGAGGTTTTGTATTGACTATAGGGCATTAAACAAGCATACAATACCTGATAAACTATACCTATCATAGATCAGTTGTTGGATGAAATAGGTACTGCCGTGATCTTTTCAAAGCTGGATTTGAAGTCAGGATACCATCAAATCAAAATAAGGATGGAAGACATCCACAAGACGACTTTCAGAACTCATGAAGGGCATTATGAGTACCTTGTGATGCCTTTTGGCCTCACTAACGTTCCTTCAACTTTCCATGCCCTTATGAATCAAATTCTTAAACCGATTCTCGGGAAGTTCATGTTGGTTTTTTTTGATGATATACTAGTCTATAGTAAGGATGAGGAGAGTCACAAAGACCTTTTGAGGAGAGTATTAGAAATTTTGAGAAGCAACCACCTTTACGCCAATCAAAAGAAATGTATTTTTGCTCAATCTCAAATTGAATACCTTGGGCATTTAACTCAGGGCAGGGTGTATCAGCGGATCCTGCTAACGTTAATGCTATGGTGAACTGGCCTACTCCTAAAGATGTGAAAGGATTGAGGGGTTTCTTGGGATTGACTGGGTGTTATAGAAGATTTGTGAAGAACTATTGAGAGATTGCTTGGCCCTTGACTCAACAATTAAAAAAAGACAGTTTTGCTTGGTGCAAAGAAGCACAAACTGCCTTTGACATGACTACTCTGCCAGTGCTGGCTGTACCAGATTTTAGCACAATGTTTGTTGTAGAAACTGATGCTTCTGGAAAGGGATTGGGAGCTGTTTTCATGCAAGAAGGCAGACCAGTTGCTTATATGAGCTAAACATTGTCAAATAGAGCTCAAAGCAAGTCTGTGTACGAAAGAGAATTAACGGCTATTGTGATAGCAGTTCCAAAATGGAGGCATTACCTTCTTGGGAGGCATTTTATTGTTCATACTGATCAAAGAAGCCTCTGATTCCTCACTGACCAGAGAGTTATGGGAGAGGAGTAGCAAAAATGAGTCACTAATTTGTTGGGGTATGACTTTGAAATCAAGTATAAGCCTGTACCAGAAATAGAGCTGCTGATGCTCTGTCTAGACAGCTCCAATACAATGCTATTTCTACTGTACATTGCCAAGAATGGGAGGGATTAGATGAGGAAATCCAATCAGATGTGAAGCTGAAAAGAATTGAACAGGACTTGGTTACACAAGCTACTGCTCACCATGGTTATAATTTGAAACATGGAAGATTGTATTATAAGGACAGGTTAGTGATTCCAAAGAAATCACCTAGAATCATTAAAATACTAGAAGAATTTCATAACTCTGCGGAAGGGGGACATTCTGGAGCATTGAGAACTTACAAAAGAATTTTATCAGTGGTGTATTGGGAAGGTATAAAAGTTAGAATTCAGCAATATGTACAAGCTTGTTTGATTTATCAGAGGAACAAATATCAAGCTTTGAGCCCAGGAGGGTTGCTACAACCATTTACTATTCCTACTCTCAAGTCCGGAGTGACGTTTCTATGGATTTTGTTGGTGGATTGCCTAAGGCTATGGGTGTGGATACCATTCTAGTAGTGGTGGACAGGTTGACAAAATACGCAGATCTCTTAACATTGGCCCATCCCTATACTGCTAAGGAAGTAGCTGTTATGTTTATGAAAGAGATTGTTAAGCTGCATGGTTTTCCTACCTCTATTGTATCTGATAGAGATAGAGTGTTCCTTAGCCCTTTTTGGACAGAATTATTCAAGTTGACTGGTACACAACTGAAACTCAGTTCAGCATACCATCCTCAGACTGATGGACAAACGGATGTGGTCAATAGGTGTGTGGAGACTTATTTAAGATGCCTAACTGTAGGAAAACCGAAGCAATGGCCTAAGTGGCTTTCTTGGGCTGAGTATTGGTACAATACAAACTATCACTCTGCTGTTAAGATGACCCCATTTGAGGCTCTCTATGGGAGGAAACCATCTGTTTTGGGGCGTGGTGATGCAAATTCTACATCAGTAAATGAAGTGCAGCTGCTGACAAAGGAGAGGAATGACTTGTTGAATGAATTAAGAGAGCAATTGAGTAAGGCTCAGAACAGAATGAAACAATATGCTGATAAACAAAAGAGGGAAGTCAGTTTTGAAGTAGGAGAATTGGTGTATTTGAAGATACAACCATACAAGTTGAAGCAATTGGCTAAATGAATTAACCAAAAGCTTAGTCCTAAGTCTATGGCCCTTATGAAGTGCTGGCCAAGGTAGGTGCTGCTGCTTATAAATTGAAATTACCACCTGATAGCAGAGTTCATCCAGTATTCCATGTTTTGTTGCTGAAGAAAGTTGTGGTTGCTGAAGTGAATGTACAGCCACTGCCCTCATGCTTAGTTGAAGATTGGGAGCTTCAACTAATACCAGAGGTGGTGTTAACCATCAGAAAGAATAATGCAGGCCAACCTGAAGATTTGGTTAAGTGGAAGCAGTTGCCAGATTATGTGAACTCTTGGGAAGACTTACAAGATTTAAAAGAGTAGTTTCCAGAATTTCACCTTGAGGACAAGGTGAATCTTGAAAGGGGGAGTGTTGATGTGAACCTAGGGTTACCAAATAGGTTTGGGAAGGCTTATTCTAGAAGGGGTAAGAAGGAAAATGTCTCTAAGCAAGTGGAGAGAATATAAGCAAGTGGGGCAAGTGGACAAGCAAGTGGAGTGTGTGTCTGTATATGTTATAAACGGGAGGGTAGGCTGTGAGTGAGGGCAGACTTGCATTGGGCAAATTTGGGCTTGGTTGGGAGTACAGTACACAATGCTGGGGCCTGTAGTTTCTCGGAATAACTTTCTCCAGTTTGCTGATGTGGAATACAGGGTGAAGTTTGCATCCCTCAGCCAATAAGCTGTTGTACCCTAATTTTGTCTAGCTAACATAAAATTTGTCAGGAAAATGTCGAATTTTTTCAACTTTTGTTTTTCTCTTGTTTTGATAGAAAGACAAAATGTATAAAAATACAGAAAAATTGATTACCAAAATAAAATACAAAAAATAATAAAAAAAAAGAATACAAACAAATATAGAATCAGAAATCAAAATTACACAATAAAAGAGCCAAAAAATAAAAGGACAAATAGTAGAGATACACAATAGCATCTTCTATTTTGAATTAGAGTCGATTGGCACTTTCATCAGTTCTTGCTTTTTTTCCACAAGCTGAGCATTACAACATCTCCCGTTGGCACCAGTCTGTCTCTGCCAACAATACAGGCATACCACACCTCTACACACATTGCCTCTCATTTCCTCTCACTAGCCTGTGCACATTGATCAAATTGAAGTCAGCCTGTATGATCAGCGTCCCAAAATGTGAAAGGGAGTAATTTATTCGTGGAAATTACTGAGAGGAAAAGATATCACAGTGAGAGAACATAATCATGTAGAGCACTTATCCTTATTCTCATCCACCTTCCTCATACCCATATCAGGCTCATATACACATATCATCAAACACCAAAAATACAACATTTTACAAACATCAACCAGAGCACCTTTACCCATCTCTCATGTCCAAAAACCCCAAAACCCATAAGCTAAAATTCACTGCACCACTCCCCCCTTATTACGATTCTAATATATATTTACATAAACAATATATATAACGTAATCAACACTTCCTATTGTCGACCCTCATTCAATTGGTGCTTTAAAAAAATTACTATGAATAATGAACTGAAGAAAATATAGTCAAAATATTAAGTAATTGGAACTACATTATTGTGGAAGTAATTAAGTCATATGTACCATATCTTCCGGCATTCTCTCTCCCTCTCCCTCCCTCTGTGTGTGTGTGTTGTTTTAAAGCTGATTTGCTTTTTCATCTTTGCCATTTATGCTTTCCGAAACATTGGAGAACTTCCTTTTTGTTCTTTGTATGTGCAATGACGACAAGCAGATTTGATATAGTCAGAATGATGTCTCAAGTTTGTTTCGCTCTCATTCGTTTACTCATATTGTTAGGATCAGGAAAAAATAAAGAGGAAGAAGTTATTGACAACTCAGCATGAGAGTGTTCAATTTGTTGCTACTTCAATTACATCGCAACCAAGCATTGCAGAGAGATTAGCTCCAGAAACTAGCAGTTTGAATAAGGCAGTTTCTAGTACAGTTACAGCTGTCCAGGTTCTCCATCCTTCTTTAAATGGTCCAAAACAAGAAAAAGCAAAGGGAAGTTCAAGCCGTTCCCCAAATGATGTTAGGGTTACAGACGGAGTTTTAATAAAGAAAAAGGTAAAGAAAAAGACAGAATCCGAGTTGGAAGGAACTCATTTTCGTCCTGAAAAGC
Organism: Oxytropis ochrocephala; assembly: GCA_020916435.1. Lineage (NCBI taxonomy): Eukaryota > Viridiplantae > Streptophyta > Magnoliopsida > Fabales > Fabaceae > Oxytropis > Oxytropis ochrocephala. Next base: position 42,315 of record JAJHUT010000033.1, read on the forward strand.
TGGCTTCTTTGCAGCGAGAAGAAAGACCTAGGACCCTAAAGCAGACTGCAGGTGTTCCCCCTAAATCAAACAACCTTCAGCCAACATCTCTACCTGGTGTTGAGCAGTCAAGCTGACATGATATCAACTAGGATGTTTACAAATTAGAGTGTCTGTGTATTACAGTTTTTGTTTTTCGTTTTACACATTAGTATATTTACAGATTACCATTTTTGTAATTATCTGGCCTAGCAAGGTTTAGACGGATAGCTTTGTTGATTGCTAATTTGCTAGTGATATGGGCAAACCTGCCGTCTCTGACCACACTACGTACTTCTCAAAGTGGTCCTCGTGCATCTGCAGTCAATATGCAATTTTAATTTAGTGATTCAACTAGTTATCGTGAATGGGGATCGAGTATAAAAGGTACTTATATTTGGGGGGTACTTCATTTGTTGAGTACATATCATCTGTAGGTCCAAAAAATTTGCAATTTTTAAATAGATCTCTAAACTAAAAAAAGTTATAATTAGGTCTCTGAACTAATATAATTTTAGTTAGGTCCTGTTATATTAAAGTTAGTCAATAGTTAGTCAACGTTGATGTGATATTCATAACTTTGTAAATAGGTCTATGAACTTTAAAAATTTGTAAAAGTTCCTAAACTAATTTAAACATAAAAGTTGGCCCTTAAAAAATAATCAAAAATAATAAAAAACTCATTTATTCTAAAAATATTAAGGGTTATAAATTTTATTGCTCCCTATAAAATTTGAATATTGTCTTTTGTTTTTATAAAAAATTGCACTCACTTTTAATTTCTATATTTTCACTTGTCAATGTTTTTAGTCTCTTGTGAATTTTAATAGTGCTTCTTGGATATTTTAAAAGTGTTTCTAAGCGCTGTTACAAGTTATGAATGACTAAAATTATTGATTGAAAAAAATGTGAGGATTAAAAGTGAGGGAGATTTTTTATAGGGATTGAAGACAAAAATTTCAAATTTTAGAAGTACACAAAAATATACTTAACCTAAATATTAAAAATAGAAGTATTGGTGTTTTGTGTTCTCATATATGGACTAGCGAACTACTTAGAGGTTGTTTTGTACTCTTGTGAGCGGTGCTTAAACAACTAGAGAAACATGTTTTTATGTTGGAACAGACATAATTGCGTTTAATCAACCACTATTGTACTTCATTTTCATTATGTAAATATATGCTCTCGTAAAAATATGGTGTTGTTATGAAAATAACCAAAAGTATAGTAAGAAGAAGAACAAGAGAATAAGAGAAGATATAAATAACAAGAACTAAGATGGAGAATATGAGAGATTTGTATTAATATCTTCACAAGTGTACCTTTTCATACGAGGGAGAATCCTATTTATAGGGTTGGGATTGGGAGTGGTCAATCTTAAAAGACCACTACACAAGATAATGATGAGAAGATGGGAGAAGAAAAATGGACATCCACTAAAAATCTTTATATTCATAACACTCCACCTTTGATGTCCATTGAGGATATATCTCATAAAAACCTTACTAGAAAAAAAAACCAGTGGGATAAAGATCTAGTGAAAGAAAAAGAGTACAATATCCTTTCAGTGGGAATTGTCTCGTTAAAAACTTTCCTGGAAAACCCAGTGGGACCAAACCATGGTAAAGGAAAAAGAGTGCAGCTTTTCTCCCCTTGAATAAAGCGTCACTTCAGAATATAAATTTCAACATCCGAAGTTTCTCCCTGAGTGCATAAGGAGCAATCTACTCTGCTACCACTTTTGATGTATCCTCTTTTAATGAAGCTTTGCGATTAGTATTATCTTCAAAACATCTTCCTTGAAATGTTGGCATTTGGGCATGAAATGAAGAAGCAAGAACCATAGATTGTTTTGTAGATCAAAAAGATATTTCAATGTCCCCACAAATAGACAATAGCTGACTTGCAATCTGACTTGATCTAGATCAGAAAAATATTTAATATCTGCATGGTTAATTTGGGTAACATATATAAAGTAATGTATTCATCAAGATAGTCAAAAATAAAACATCCTCCCACTTTGTTCTAATTCATTTTGGTTTGTAATGAGTATCAGTCATATAATTAACTTTAGACGTCTAAATAATGATTCTTCAAGACCATTTTATGAATGAACATATGCTACGTGATGTAAAATATCAATTCTGATAAACATTCAATATTCGTAAGATGCTTTCTAGAATATTTAGATAAATGAGCTCTTTGTAAAGTTAGAATAGCAAACAATCTCACAAACTTGCGGTTGTGAATTGACGACAAATATATGTGTCCATCTAGTTGATGCATCAATTAAAATCATAAAATATCTAAATGGTCCACATGGAGGGTATATTGACCAATAAATATCACCATATGTATTCATTCTAAAAATTTGAGATATTCACTTTCAATTTTTGTTGGTGATGGTCTAATTATCAATTTCCCTTGTGAACAAGAGGTATATGAGAACTTATTGGATTGAAGAATCTTCTGGTTCTTTAATTGATGACCACATAAGTTTTCAGTTATTTTTCACATCATTATGAATCTGGGATGACCTAGCCGGTCATGCTAAACAACAATTTTTATTTGATTTGTAAACTTCTAGTTTACAACAACACGTGCTTCAATTGCACTGACATAATTGTAGTACAAACTAGAGGAAATGGCAAACAACTTTTCCACTACACATTTGTTTTTCAATGTATGTATCGTTATATAAAGATATTCAATATTTCCTTCATCTCTCGTTACAATATGATATCCATTTATATGAATATTTGAAACTCAATAAATTTCCACGAGACTTAGGAAAGTATAGTGCATTGTAAATTTGTTCCATGGGATAACAGTATATTAGTTCTTCTGGAGCCTTCAATTATATTTGAAGAGCTAGATGTAGTAATAACTCTGGTTTCTCGCTTCAATAAATAGGAGAAATATTTTTGTATGATTTAAAATTATATGGGTAGTTCTCCTATCAGCGAAACACATTTCTCCATTATTGATGCTGGTGCCAATACTCACTCTATCCTAAAATAAAATAAATATGATAAAAGATGGGCATGAGAAAATCAAGTCTCTACAATATTATATGCCTACAAAGATCAAACGTTAGGAACTACATAAAATACAATTTCTAAAATAACAAAATCAGTAGAAAACTATATTTTCTACTCAAAATAAGGAAAATAAAGAGCATAAAAAGTCTCTCTCAATAGAGAACTCTATTTGCTTAAATATACAAAAAATTTAGAACATAAAAGTGTCTAGTTCTTTAGGATCTAGTCATATGGAGGGCAGCTGGTTTTTGGAATATCATTCAACCGGTGTTTATAGATGGAGAGGGTTTACTGGGCTATGTCTTAGAGATGCTGGGGGTAATTTTGTGAAAGCGAAGACACTATGGTTTACCGGGCGCCATCACCCACAGGAGGCTGAAGCGATTGGATTGTTGGAAGCTATTACTTGGTTGTGAGACTTAGGCACTCCCCACGCCACCATTGAGTTTGACTGTATAACGGTAGTAGATGGATTATGGGGATCGCTTAGTCTTAATACTGAATAAGGCTCTATTTTAAATACTTGTCGAAATCTGTTGTCAAATCTAGAAAACTATTGTGTTAGTTTTGTTCGGAGGCAAGCCAACCTTGTTGCTCACACTCTTGCTAGAGCGGCAAGGAATTTTGCTAGCATCCAAGTCTTTGATCGTATTCATTCATGTATTGCTACTTTGATTTTGAATGAAATTCCATAAGTTTTCATTTGTCAAAAAAAAAGTTATACAATCAATTCTTCTTTTTGAACATAACATTCACCCAATTCAAGAAAAAGGCAGAGGGGAAGGTTCGTCGAGAGGGAAAGTGGCGTAAAAAGGTAAGTCGTTTACGCTACCGCAAGCACAATTATGGAGAGGACGTGTCTATTCGTTATTCAGCTATGGAGATTCGTAGCGACGATGACGTTCGCACCATGATGGAAGCACATGCTAACATTCCAGCAGAACGTTGTGTGTTGGAGCTTATGTCAAAACAATTTACACTCCAGAAGAGGTCATTTATCTTCTGGAATAGGGACTTCCCAAATAATTGCTAGTTTCGTAGTTGTTTCGTTATGTTTCTTTTTATCATTTTAGTTGTCGTCCATTTGTCCTACTTGTTTCGTTTCAATGTTTCAAACAATTGAAATAGAGGCTTACTTCAACAAACAACACATATAAACAAAACAATATAAATATATAATATGTTTCGCAATGTTAGTCTTCCTATTTGTTTTTGGAACTTTCGTCCCCCCCCCCAACTTATCAAATTTGCAATTTTAGTCTCTCTATTAAATTGCAATAAGAAAATGCTGACGTGATACTAAGCTGGTGAAGTGGCAGTCGCATGCCATTCAATTCTTAATATATAATTTGAAAAATATAGTGATTACTATTCTACATTCGCTTAAATATACGTTACCCCCTGTTGTCGTCAAACTCTTAGGTCCTAGTCGTGGAATCGTGTAGAGGTTTGGACAAGTCTTCAATTCCTCAGTTCTTCAAGTAATTGCACCAAGGAGGGAACTGTGCTCCCCGACTGTGGGTATTTTGACTCCTCTACAAAGGGTCAGGTTGGGTGGATAGGGCGCGAGGGTTGGATTATTCTATTGACCTAATGCATTAAAATAAAGATAAGTAAAATGCAGTAAAGAAGATAAAAATTTAAAATAAATTTGGCACTATTTCTATATTTTTCAAGCGGTCGTTATGTTGAGAATAAGAGTAAGTGGATGTGGCTGTCCTTTGCCTTCGAGACGATGTTTTAGTATTTGATGAGTGGTGGACGAGTGAGTGATACGAGGTAGCTGTGATGCTACAACCCGTGATATTTTGTGTAATAATTTATAATGAGACACGGTGGTATAATATTCATTAATTGCACTAAAAGTGTATATGAATGACTGTTGTTCTTTTCTAATGAGAGTCTAAAACTGTTCTTGGGTTTGGTGTTCTTATTGGAGTTTTGGCAGTTTTTGTGCATGGACTAAAAGTACATAGTCTGGTGAGGTAAGAGATGAGGATACATACCTTAAGTTGAGACTAGGGAGCGGTAGTAAGCCATGCCTTGTTGAGAACATTCAGAAATGTTGCTTCTATAAGCCTACTATAGTATGATTAGTAATTGTGAAAAGTAGATTAATTATTTGTATGGGATACGACTTGGCTTTCAAGCTTATAAAGCGAGCTTTAAGATATGGGGGTTTCATTGACTAAACCCATAATGATTGTCACTGAGACTATCTTATTTGACTGTGTTGGGTAGTCGAGTTAAACTTGGTGACTTCGAGATAATAGTTTTAGTACAGAGTTAGAGTGTAGAGATGTGTGCAATTGCTCTAGGGAACTCTAGTTGAGTTCGGAGAATTCGAGACGAAATATAGAATAACGGATAACAACCCTTAGAACAACAAGGACTTCTAGTAGAGGAATACTTTTTGTTGTCGGCTTGGAATCGTTGGAATTTCGAGGACGAAATTCTTTTAAGGGGGGGAGAGTTGTAACACCCCGAAAAATAAAATAAAATAAAATAATTTAATTAGTTTAATTAATTTGATTAGTTGAATTATTAATTTAGTTGAAGCGTGAGTTAATTAAATTAAAGGTGAATATCATGTTTTGTGTAGGGGTGGGATCGAGTAGTAGTGGGGGGTGTAGCTGTGAGCCCAATGCGTGAAAGGCCCACAGCTTAACCCCAAGGGTTATGCGAAACCCTCACTCCCATTTTTCATTCAGAGAAGAAAAACGAAATTTAGAGAGAGCAAGGGAGGAGAAGGGTTGCGCGGCGCTAGGAGAGGGAAGAAGAAGAAGAATTTCGCAGGTCCTCAAAGTTTTGGTTCGTGTGTTGCTGTGGTTACGTGTGATGCTTTCAATCGTCTTCTTCGGAGCTTACGTTTAAGAGGTAAGGGTGAGCGTTTTGATTTAACATGATCGAGTATATAATGGGGTTTTGAGGGGTTTGTGGGATTTGATTTTGTGGCTGGAATTGTTGGTGTTTGGTTGATTTATTATTGTTGAGGAGTTTGGTTGATTTTCGATGAAATTGATGAAATTGGGATTGATTTGTTGTGGTTGATTTGATTGTCTCTAGATGATGTATGTAATGGTGAGTTTAAAGAATCGATGGTTTTCCTCAAAAAAATGAAACTTGGAAATCGATTCGGGCTCTAAATAGAAGCCGTAAATCGATTTCCTTCTTTAAATACAAAGCTAGAAATCGATTCATTCCTTTAGAAATGAAGGCAAGAATCGATTTCCCCTTAGTAATGAAAGCAAGGAATCGATTCATTCCTTTAGAAATGAAGGCAAGAATCGATTTCCCCCTTAGAAATGAAGCAAGGAATCGATTCATTCCTTTAGAAAGGAAGGCAAGAATCGATTTCCCTCTTCAAAATAGAAGCAAGGAATCGATTCCTCTCTTTAGAAATGAAGCATTGAATCGATTTCCTCTTTAAAAATGAGAGCTATGAATCGATTCCCTTTTGAAAACAAGTAGCTATGAATCGATTACTCTTTTGAAAGTCTTAGGTGTGGTTGTAGTCTGATGGAGTTGTTTTGGTTCTTTAAGTCTTTGTTGTGGTCCTTGAGTCTTTGGTTTGGTCCTTTAAGTGATGTTTTGGTTCCTAATGTGCGATTCTTTTGAAAAATATCTGCTTTGTTTTCCCACTTTGTAAAACGTATTACTTTATAATTGTCAATTCGTTTTACTATGAAGTTATCTCAAACTTAAATTATGATGTTTCCACTACTAAAAATGTGGTGTTCCTCTCTTTCCCAACGAGAGTGTCTAAGCTTAAAGATGAGGTGTTTTCCCGAATTGAAACGTGACGATTCTTAACAAAAAATTTGTGATGCTTTGTGTTTATATAAATGAGTCTCGTGAAATGTTATACTACTAGTGTGCTAATTGACTATGGCTAGATTGTGGTTTACCACTAAGGTCGAATTTCTTTCATCGTGTATTTACAAGGGCATCATCGAGAGTCTTGCAAAGGTGGCAAATGCTGCGCATTGCAAGTAGTATCGATTACTCCGAGTAATCCCATAGTCAATCATTTCACTATTTTATAACACACTAAACCAAAAGATAAATCGAATATATATATATGCTTAATGATGATGAGAAAAAGTATGATTTGTGATGATGTTGTTATATGATTTTGATGAATATGATGAGTTCACTCTATGAGTGATTATGATGATGATGATATATATATATATATATATATATATATATATATATATATATATATATATATATATATATATATGATTTTGGTGACTATGACGAATACACTCTATGAGTGTTTTATGATGATGATGGTGAGTACTCGGTGAGTATTTTGATGAAATGCACATGTGTATATAGGACCTCATGGCATGTGCATAAATGTGAAGAATAGGCTTCGGCCTCTTGCGAAGAATAGGCTTCGGCCTCCAGTGAAGAATAGGCCGGCCTCTTAATTGTGATGAATATGGTACCATCATGCATTATGCCCACAGTGGGGTTGCACTTTCATACATAATTATAAGCGTGAATCAGGCCGCTTGTGATTGAGTTGTTGTTGTGTGACCATGAATTGGTGATGTTGGTGATGCTATGTGATTGCCTGCTCTCATTTTTCTATTATGTATCTGATTGTGTTTTATTGAAATTCTCACCCCTTCTGCTTGGAATGTTGCTCTATTGTGGCAACGCTGCAGGTAACCGCGAGTGAAGGTCTAGCTGCTTCTTTGTTAGCTGTCGGGAAGTCTGTTTGTGTCGCTCTCTGATACTGTAGCACCTAGGGGGCGTAGTTTAAGTTTGTTAATTTATTAATTAACTGCTTAATGATTTTATGGTTGATGTGAGACGTGTCTGAGTGGTTTTGGCGAGCGATGATTTTTATTCCGCTGTGACGTAAAATTCCTTTTGTTTTGGAGTTTAATTTTTATGACGATGGTTTTACTGCACAAACTTTAATGAGTGCAAATGATGAGTTTTTATGACGAGGTAGCATTTCTTTTCTACCAATTAAATTAATATTTTTGAAAAGGGAATTACTCTGATAATGACGTGTAAATTGAGGGTAGAAAAGGGGTGTTACACCTTGTGCCGTGATATGATGTGTTGAGTTTTATGTGCTTGCTGTGAGTTACCTGCTACTTATTTACTGCTGTCTTTGCTTATTATTTCTGTTAATGCTCACCCATTCTGCTTGGAATGTTGCTCTTATGTGGCAACGCCTGCAGTAATCGCGAGTGAAGGTCTCCGCTTTCCTATCTTCGTAAGATGGTCGTGTCGCCGCCCGATATGTAAAGCGGGGCGAAACGCTATTTATTTAGATTTCAATATTTATTTGAGACTTCGATTTGTGGTTTTAAGACCCTTTAATGTGAAGACGTGTTTTGATGATTATTTTTCCGCTGCTATGAGATTTCGAAATTATCTGACGTTATTAATTGAGATCGTTTTTGAGAGTAAAGTGTAACGCCTTTTTCAATATGGCGAAGTTAAATTGCGAAGAACTCTAATTTTATTTAAAATAAATGAGGTTTAGAAAAGGGTGTTACATTAGTGGTATCAGAGCAGTTCGGTCTGTCCGGCCGGGTAGTCGAGTCGTCGAGTCGAGTAACACTTGAGTTTTGTTTCTCGTTTTTGATTTCTGTTTCTGTTGCAGTGTTGAAATGGCAGGTGAGTCGTGAGTTTTTCCTTTTATGTTTTCACTGCGTGCTGTGTTTGTATTTGGTGTTAGGTATCTGTGTTTTGTGGGTAGCGTAGAATTTCGAGGACGAAATTATTTAAGTGGGGGAGGGTTGTAACGCCCCAAATTTTATTAGAAATTATTTGGAGTTGATTTGATAGGGTAGTGGACCAAATTGGAGAGTTTTTGGATAGGGACCATGTTGAGAAGGACTAAAATTGATGTTAGAAATACTTAATTTATGATTATTATTATTATTATTATTATTATTATTATTATTATTATTATTATTATTATTATTAATATTATTATTATTAAAAGCAAGTTTCTAGGGAAAACCAAAGAGGTTATGGGAGGGAGGAAAAGTAGGAGGAAAAGTAGCGTATGGTTGGGAATTAAAAATCAAATTAAAAAGGGTTAGAGTGTTGATGCTCATTTAAAAAGGAATCAAAAATAGAAAGAGGAGAGAAAGAGAAGGTGTGAGTCGAAATAGAGAGAAGAGAGGGAGAGTTGCGAAGAGAAGAGGAAAAAGAGGAAGAGGAGTCGCACAAGGAGAGGGAAGGGTCGTGTGTTGCCGTGGTTCGTTCGTGTCGTCTTCATCGTGGTCTTGGAGCTTACATTATTCGAGGTAAGAGTGGATTTTAACACTAATAATGGGTTATGATGAGGGTATATGGGTAGTTAGGGTTTGGTTGGATTATTTACGATGTTGGATTGAAATTGATGATGGTGCGATGTTGCTATTGTTGTTATTTCGCATGATATGTTGTTATTGAGTCTTCAATGGTGTTTGTCTTTATGTGATGATTGATTTTGATGATATATGATGTTGATGATGATTCTTGATAATGGCGTGATGTTGTGGTTGCTTTCGCAATGATGTTGATGTTAATTCCTTATTATTGTGTGTGGTTGAGTCTTATTAGTTGTTGTTGCGAGTCGTTGTCATTGATGGCAGTTGTCGTTATTTGCGTGGGTGTGCGGCGGTGACGATTATTGTTGTTGCCGTGTTAAGTTGCCGTTTCGTGTTGCCACGGCGTAGGGCCCCTAGCCTTGGCCGTGTGTGTGCGAGTGTGGCTGCCTTGGGTGGCGCCACGGCATGCATGCGCGCGCGTGGGGTTGTGTTTGTCGATCATATCGTGATGTTGATTCGTTAAAAACCTGGTTTCTAGTGGTTGTTGTGCAAAGAGGGAATTGATGTGCTGAAATTTCGTTTTGAAACCGTTTTGATAGGTGTCCAGTATTTCTGTGATTGTGACTTCATTATTGGCCCGAATTGCGTCGGGTTTGTTTCATTGGTTTCGCTAAATTTGAGTCAGTATAACTGGAGAAAACATTTTTTCAAAATGGGTAAAAGAATCTGAAAAACTGCATGAACCCGTATGGGTATAGGTTCAATGTTTTGTTCATAACTCTTTCCACCGAACTCGTTTTCGAATGATTTTTATCTCATTGTAAACTAGACTCACGGGGCTTCAATTTAGACACAGATTTCGTTTCATTTGGTTGAGAATTCAAAGAGAAAACTGGGTTACAATTTAGTTAATAGAAGCTGTCAAACTTCTGTACCCTGAGAGGTATTTTGCAAAACTGTACTATTTGGGTACCTAAACAAATACTGCTCCTTTGCAAAATTCCAGAGGATATTTGTTTGCAAAATTCCGACATCGTTTGATATGCTAAATTAATTGTCGGAGTTCGTGCACAGTTGATGAAAAATACTGCTCCTTTGCTTTGTTTGGTAAAATGATCGAACGAATAGGACGTTGTCTTTGGTTATTGTCGCCGCCCTTGTGTCCTCGTGTGTGGCGCGCCTAGTGCGTAGGTTCAGGCATTGTCTAGTGGTGTTGTGCACCAATTTGTGGTGTTGCGTGTGTCCGCATTGTCTTTGGTGTTGTCCGGTGGTGCTGCGGCGCCAATTTACATCTTTGTGTGTTTTGGTTGTGCGTATTTGTTTGGCGTGGTGTGTACAGTGATATGTGGTACCGTGTGATATCGTAAACAGTGAGAGTTACGAGGTAGCGTGTGATGCTACAACATGTGGTATTTTCGTGTGAAAATAATTTCGGTGGTATGGTATTTATTAATTAAATGCTCTGAGTATGTGATGCTACAACACGTGATTATTTTGGTGGTATGCCCGTCGTGGCCTTTTACGAGATCGGTACCGCATGCATATGCCCAGAGGGGTTGCATTCATTCATGAGTCCATTTATAACGAGTGTTGGTATCTATTTACTAATGGAGTTTGTACCTTGTGCCGTGATATGATGTGTTGAGTTTTATGTGCTTGCCGTGAGTTACCCGCTACTTATTTATTGTCATTGCTTATTATTTCATTAATGCTCACCCTTCGCTTGGAATGTTGCTCTTATGTGGCAACGCTGCAGGTAACCGCGAGTGAAGGTCTCCGGCTTTCCTATCTTTTGTCGGGTCGTGTCGTCGTTCTGATATGTAACACCGGGGGGCGTAAACGCTATTTATTTAGATTTCAATATTTATTTGAGACTTCAAGTTGTGGTTTTAAGACCCTTTAATGTGAAGACGTGTTTTGATGATTATTTTTCCGCTGCTATGAGATTTCGAAATTATCTGACGTTATTAATTGAGATCGTTTTTTAGAGTAAAGTGTAACGCCTTTTTCAATATGGCGAAGTTAAATTGCGAAGAACTCTGATTTTATTTAAAATAAATGAGGTTTAGAAAAGGGTGTTAGAAGGAAGGTATTAGCACCCCACGACAACCTTTGTCTAATTAATTGTACCTTATTAATATTTTACCCTTTTATTTAAAATTATAGAGAAAGATGACTTAAATAAAAAATTAGTTTTTTGTGCTTGACAAGAGTGGACCCTTGCTCTTACGTACCTCCAGATGCAATGGAGGAATCAAAGCTACGTAGTGCTTCCTCAAAAAGGTTTGTTGGTTGGTGTTTTTTTGTATAGGGGTCTTAGGACTCTTTGAACTGTACAGCTCATTAATCCTAGGACGCTGACTAACCCGGTTGTACAACCGACTTAGTCTCCTACCCTTTTTTAAAAAATGATGTTTGAAGTTCTTGAAAAATGGTTTGTTGTGAGGTGGTTTGATTTTAGAATAGGTATTCTAGGACTCTTAAACTGTACAGCTCATTCGTCCTAGAACGCTGATTAACCCAGTTGTACAACTGACTTAATCCCCTATTTATATTTTAGAAGAAGATATTTATTTATAAGTTTTTGTTTAGGAGCAATTGATTTTTTGAGAGAATTAAGTAAAAACGAGAAAATGGGTGAAATAGTAAAATGAGGTGTAACTAATAGCAAAGGGGATAGTATTATTAAACAGGGGGTGCACTTGGTAAAGCCCAACTCGATTTTTGTTGAGCTGGTCCATGTTTGAAAAAAAGGCTTGAGTTGGGGGGTGCATGATTTAACCAAGGGTTTTTTTGTACCCCCACCCCTTCCCCATATACCCCCACCGAATAGTATATTCCCAAAATGCCCTTCAAAAAACCTGTTTTTTTTACAAATTTACACGAATCGTATATATCTCTTTTGGGGCATATATACGATGTGCAATTTTTTGCCATCGTATATATGTCCATTGTGCGTATATACGATTGATGTGTTTTAAGTCAATCGTATATACACACAATGAATATATATATATATATATATATATATATATATATATATATATATATATATATATATATATATATATATATATATATACGATGCGTTAAGAATGCACATCGTATATATGTCCCAAAAGAGATATATACGATGGGCTTATTATTTGTTAACAGTTGTGATTTTATTAACGGTTATAATTTGAAGTCTCGTGATTTGATTAACATCAACGGTGTAGATATCTTGGATAAAATAAACGCGTATAATTACAAAAATGCGATATAGTAATAGATACACGTGTAATACAAAAAAGGTGTGAATCTATAAGTCGTCAATAGAATCATCGGCTAAATCGACACATCTAGGCGCATCACCGGGAGCGGGACGCTGCACGGAAGGACACATAGACTGCCAGAGGGTAAAATGACCGGCATACGGATGCAACCATGAAGCAGACTCTGATGAGTGGTGCTGGTAGCACTGTGGGGCAATAGGAGGCAACAGACAGGTGGGAGAGATCGAAAGATGCAACCAGTGTAGATTTTTCTTGTTCATAACAGATATGATTTTAAACTTAGATGAACCATAAGTACCTCTCAAAGGCAGATAAGTAAAACTCATATTCAAAGAAAACTGAACCAGTGCAACATTATACTTGGGTTCAAACAAGGAACCCATCTCTGGCAAATCAAACCACTTCGATGACGGCTGACGTCCGTATGATTCAATAGTTAAAGCTTTGCGAAGCTCTAACAGTCTCTTCTCCCCAAACATGGTTGAATACACTGTTTCCCTTTCATTCGTTTCCGGAATTAAATCTTGCCAAATCAAACACCCATATCAAGTCCAACCCCGACTGCTCTAAAACCACAATTACCGTCACCTTCCACATCAACTATTTTTTGAACATAACTGTGCACGTGTGGCAGAAGAAACAGTAAATGGATTTTAGTCTCAACTGTCTGTGATAATACTCTAGAAGCACCCTGAGATAATTTGGAAGACCGTTGGGTTGATTTTAAATTAGAAGCCCCAGATTCTTCAGTCATTTTTACCTTCTCATCCACATGCTCCCACCCGGAAGGATCACGCTTAGCATCAAATAATTTATGTTTTTTCTTCTTTGGTTCACCTTTTGTTCTGACTTTTGATTTAGGTGGAACCATTGAAGAAGTAGAAGGGAATGCTATCTCATTAAGCTGCCTCTTGATAAGAAATTTTGTCCTCCTCACTCACTTTATCAAATCTAGCCTGGATAGCATTGAACTGGTAAGAAATATCACAGCCAGATGATTTATCCTGAGTGGATATATCATCTACTGCATCCAAGCTCAAATGTTTCCAATGATCATCAACAACACTTAGCGGAATAGAATTACCGGAAGCATGAAAAATACCTATCTCACAAGCACAAGGAAGAAAATGTGTCTTCCTTTGAATGCACCGACACTGCCCTTTGTCATATCCAACCCCAGATTTCGATCTTTCAAACTCCTTAACCATGTGACCCAATGCATATAAAGAAACAAGACCTTGAAGATTTTTAAACACTGGAATATTGGACTTGACTTCAATTCTGTTGATGCTTCTTTGAAAAGACCCGATAATTTGATCAAAATGAATTGTCAGCATGTCATCAATAGATATGAAACATTTAGATAAATCACCCTTAGAAGTCTTCAACTGTCTCTTCAAACTCCAATGCAAAGATTCCGCTCTGAAATAATAAACAAGTGTCAAAGAAATTGAAACAACCAAAAAAATTAAGTCCACGTGTCAAAAAAATTAAAGCAACGGATAGAAATAATAAACAAGTGTCAAATAAATTTAAACAACGAAAAAATTTATGTCCACGTGTCAAAAAAATTCAAGCAACGGATAGAAATAATAAACAAGTGTCAAAGAAATTTAAACAACGAAAAAAATTATGTCCACGTGTCAAAAAAATTCAAGCAACAGATAGAAATAATAAACAAGTGTCAAAGAAATTTAAACAACGAAAAAAATTATGTCCACGTGTCAAAAAAATTCAAGCAACGGATAGAAATAATAAACAAGTGGAAAAGAAATTTAAACGACGAAAAAAAATATGTCCACGTGTCAAAAAAATACCTGTTGGTCGTCACATTCCCCAAGTGTGGGATATGATTAGTCCATGCTGAGATAAATCGCTCCCTGTGCTGTGTCAACCATGTGTCATGCACATATTTAATAAGAGCAGATTTATCAGAGCAAGCAGACTCAAAAAACTTCAGATTAGATAAGTACTCCAACTCATCAACAGAATCAATAATACAGAGCCAGAGAGAGGACCTCCTCCCACCTATCCTTGTGAACCAAGTCTTTAATCTTCGCTTTCACATTTTTTGTCACATGCCAATGACACAATAAATTTGTAGCAGAAGGAAATACATCAAGAATAGCAGACATACAGCCGAGATCTCTCTCTGTCAAGAAAACCTGAGGATGAATAGAATGCAACTCACAAATATCCCTCAACTGCTGCAATACCCAAGAAAAATTAATAGCCAGCTCCTGCCCAATATATGTGTTCTGGGGTGTATCGGCAAGATACAGGAGGTACAATTATCAATGGGCCAGCAGCCCAACTCTGCAAAACGGCCCAAGACCGTGTCTTGCCCCGTAATCCTCGGAGGCCGGCCGCGTTTTCCGCAACGGCCAGGCCGCCCCACTGGTATAAATACCACCTTCATTCACACTGTCAGGTACGCAATTCCTATCCTGTGATATCCTGCTCGCTAGCACACCTCTGACTTGAGCGTCGGAGTGTCTTTGCAGGTACCACCCGAGCTGTTCTGAAGACCGGTCTTCTCCCTGCATCGACGACCGGACCAAGGAGCAGCGCACAACCGCACTTGGTGATCAAGGTACGATCATTTGGCGACCACAGTGGGAGCCCGAGCGCTGACCCACTTAGAAGATGGGCCCGAAGAGAATTACCACGCGGGCCTCCACTCAGAACGACCCTACCGGTCAAGACGCTCGTCCGCAGGAGACACCGGAGGGCGTGCCTCTGACAATCAATGAATCCCAAGGTAATCCTCGCCAGGAGCCTTCGGTCCAGGGCGGGCAAGGAGCAGCCTTGGGACCAGAGCATCAGCAGATCCCGGACGAGCTGGCGGAGGTCGGATCTTGAGCGCGCACGAGCACGTCACCCGTGCCGCCCTCCGCCTACTCCACTCCAAAAACCAACTCATAGCTGAGCAAGACAATCTGATATCTCGGCTCGAGAGAGGGTCCATGCCCGCACACCAGGGGACGGACCGTGGAGAAACCTCCGCCCAAACTCGCCCTTCGAGAAGAGCCAGGACTCCCCCTCGGAGGACCATCCGCCACCGTAGCACCTCTCGTCGATCTCCAGCTCGAAGGGTTCGGGCGCGCAGATCGCCCGTCCGCAGGAACGCGCGCAGTCGCCGTTCCCCTTCACATGATTATGATTACGCAGATTCACCCTACCGGCCCGAGTCGGATCGCTCGTCTTCACGATACTCTTCATACGAATCTTCCGGCTCCAGGCGTTCAAGAAGCCGTTCGTGGGATCCCTACGACGAGCTGAATGACTATCGAAACGGTGAAATCAGGGACGTGTCGCACCGGCCGAGGAGGCATCACTCCATCAGAAGCAGAGGCCGATCGCTCCAAACGCCTCCTATATATGAACATCCAACCGGCGGTGGATTCTATGGAATGCCGCCCGGCGAAGCGTATCTTACGATGCAACCCTTCGGACCGAACAACCTCCCGACCGGCCAAGGACCCTTCACAAGGGAGATCAGGCGTTACCGTATCCCTAGGGATCTCAGGAAGCCGCCCAACCTCAACAAGTTTGACGGGCGGGGTGATCCTGACAAACATATCGTACTTCAACAACCATCAGAGCTACGAGGAGTTGGGCTCTACAATGAAGTCGCCATTGTTCCTCGATCACTTGACGGGACGGCTCTTGAATGGTCGGAGTCATTACGACCGAACACTATTTCCTCTTGGGAAGGGCTGATCAGAATCTTTCTGGCAAACTATACCGCCAACCGATGCCAGTACCGCCACGAGGAGCACTTGGATACGATAGTCCAGGGTGATAACGAATCTTTGAGACAGTACATCGAACGGTTCAATACCGAAGCCGATCAGGTGCGTGACCTGACGGACAGGGATAAGCTGAAATACCTGAAGAGAGGAATCCGGCCGGACCACAGATTTGTTGAAGAATTCACATTGAACCATATCTACGACCTCAGTACGTTCCTCCGCAGGGCCAACGACCACATGCACTATGAGGAAACTCTTGCCGCGCGAAAGGCCGCCCGCGTGCGACCTAGAGAGGACGACGGCAAGCGGGCCAGAAATCACGACAACAACCGGGACAACAAGCCAGAGTACCGGCCCAAGAAGTATGAGCATCGGACGAGGCTCAATGCTCCTATAGCCCAAATACTCTCCGAGTGTCAGAACAATGAATTTGTCGATGTGAAGAGGCCCGATCCATTGGTACTCAAGAAGGGCGCACGAGCTACCAAAAAATATTGCCGATACCATAGAAGCAAGGGACATGATACCAATGACTGCATGGCCCTAAAGGATGACATCGAGGATCTCATCCAGAAAGGGAAGCTAAAACAGTATGTCCGAGCTGAAGGTGCCGGGCGATCTGAAGAGAAAGCCGGAGGAAAAAAGCCCCAAACAAAAGGCAAAGAGATGACTGCAGCAGCCATAGAGGCAATAGCGGACAAAGATACCTCCGAAGAGGACGTCCGGATGTCCAACGGCCGGAGAGTAGCTATGGTGATCCAAGGTGGAAATCCCTTGGAAAAAAGGGATTCGAAGAAAGCCATAAAAAGAAAATGGAACGAGTTGATGATGGTCGGGTCTACATCTGCGGAACGTCCGATTCCAAGAAAGCCGCCCATTTCCTTTGGAGGAGATGAAGATTTGCTAGACGGAAGGGCCAATAGCTATGCCCCGTTGGTAATCAGGGCGGTCATGGCTAACATCGAAGTGCGCCGAATTCTGGTCGACCAAGGCAGTTCGGCCGACATCATATTTGAAGATTTGATCGACAAGCTCAATGTCGACCGGAGTGAGATCGTTCCACAGGACGACCCAACACCCCTAACAGGGTTCAACGGGGCAGTCACTTACCCCTTGGGAACAATAGACCTTTTGGTTACCTTTGGTGATGACTCAGGAACGAGCACCAAATATCGGACGGTAAAGGCAACATTCCTGGTTCTGCCCATCAAGTCCTGCTATCAGTGCATTATAGGCCGGCCGACCCTGGGGAAGCTAGGGGCCGTGGCCTCCACTGTTCACCTAAAGATGAAGTTCTACAGTAAGGATGATCAAGTAGTGACTTTGTTGGCCGACCTAGACGCGGCCAAGAAAAGCCATTATTTGTATCAAGACATCTGCAACGAGCAAGATAGATCTCGACCCACGAGCATCGGAGAAAAGGCACCAAGTTAACCTTCACGACTTGGACGCCCTGCATGATGACCACGATAGCGACCTGCAGGACGACGATGATGAATTAGCCCGTGAGCTAAAGAATAGGCTGAAGAGGCCCGAGCCGCATGGAGAGCTAGTTGACATCCAACTGGGGGACGACCCAGAGAGGACGGTCAAGCTTGGACGAGGCCTACCTGAGCAGGTCGAGCAGGATCTAATAGCCTGCCTTAAGGAGTATGCAGACTTGTTTGCATGGCAAGCGTCCGACATGCCCGGCATCCCAGCGGAGGTTGCATGTCATCAGCTCGCGGTAGATGAAAATGTCAGACCGGTCGCCCAAAGAAGGCGAACACAAAATCAAGAGAAGTCTCGAGCAGCAGCTCAGGCCGTTGACGACCTAGTCAAGGCCGATTTTATTGAAGAAATAAAATACACAACCTGGCTGTCAAATGTGGTGCTAGTCAAGAAGAAAAACGGCAAGTGGCGCATGTGCGTCGATTACACAGATCTGAACAAGGCATGCCCGAATGATGCCTTCCCGGTGCCGAGCATTGACAAGCTAGTCGATGGGGCATCGGGCTACAAGTTGCTATCCTTCCTGGATGCCTATTCTGGGTACAATCAGATTACGATGTACCCGCCCGACCGCCATAAAACTGCCTTCATGACCGATCGTGGCAACTTCCAATACAAGGTTATGCCGTTCGGGCTGAAGAACGCTGGGGCGACCTACCAGCGGATGATGAACAAGATTTTCAGGGAGCAGATCGGTCGAGTAGCTGAAGTCTACCTTGATGATATGATCATCAAGAGCAAGAACGATCCAGATCATGCGGCCGACCTAAGAGAAGTTTTTAAAGAAGCTAGGAAAAATTCTCTAAATTTGAACCTAAAAGTGCACCTTTGGAGTTAGGGCCGGTAAGTTCCTGGGTTTTCATCTGACCGAAAGGGGGATAGAGGCCAACCCAGACAAATGTAGGGCGGTCGCCGATATGAGGCCGCCCGCCACAAAAAAAGAAATCCAACAATTGAATGGTATGGTCGCTGCCCTTTCAAGATTCATACCTAAATCTGCGTGCAAGTCGCTCCCCCTATTCAAACTTTTGAAGAAAGAGGTAGAGTTCGAGTGGACCGACCAGTGCCAGCGGGCACTAGAACAATTGAAGGAGGCTTTGACCAACCCGCCCATTATGACAAAGCCAGACCCGGGGGAAACTCTGTACTTGTACTTAGCCATTACTGAAGAGGTATTGAGTGCCGTCCTGGTCAGAGAAGACGACCTAAAGCAAAATCCGGTCTACTTCATCAGCAAAGTACTGCAAGGACCAGAATTGAGATACCAGAGGATCGAGAAGCTAGCACTTGCACTGCTGGTGGCCGCCCGACGCTTGAGACCGTATTTCGTGGCCCACCAGGTCGTGGTAAGGACGGACCAACCCATAAGACAGGTCCTCCATCGGCCAGACCTGGCGGGACAGATGATCAAATGGGCGGTAGAACTTAGCGAGTTCGGCATAAAGTTCGAGTCAAGATCGGCCGCTAAGGCCCAAGTGCTGGCCGACTTCATCGCAGAAATGACCCCAACACAGGACGGCCGGCCAGAGGCAATGTGGACCTTGCATGTGGACGGCTCCTCCAACAACAAAGGCAGTGGGGCGGACCTCATATTAGAGAATTCAGAAGGACTTGCAGTAGAAGTGTCCCTAACATTTGCGTTCCACACCTCCAATAACCAGGCTGAGTACGAGGCATGCATAGCCGGGCTGCAGCTCGCAAAAGAATTCAACGTCGACCGATTAGAGCTACACTCAGACTCCTTACTAGTCGTCTCCCAGATTCAGGAGTTGTATGATGCAAAGGACGAAGTGTTGAAGAACTACCTGGCCAAAGTTAGAGAGCTCCTCCGCCAGTTCGACCGGGCGGAGGTGAAACACGTGCCAAGGACAGAAAACGTCCGGGCTGATATCCTGTCAAAATTAGCTAGTACCAAGACACCGGGCAATCATAGAAGTTTAATTCAAGAAACCCTCACCCGGCCGAGCGTCTCCACTAAGACCAGTCAATCCGTGGCCGTCCTGACCATCGAAGCAGAAGATGATTGGATCGCCCCCATCCTGCGCTACATCACGCTGGGTGAGGAGCCGACCGACCCAAAGAAGGCGAAGGCATTGAGGTTACGATCCACCAAGTATTCTGTGATCGAAGGGAAGCTGTATAGAAGAGGATTCTCGTGCCCACTCCTCCGGTGCTTATCGTCGGTCGAAGCCGACCATGTCATGAGGGACATACATGAGGGGATATGTGGCAGCCATCAGGGCGGACGGTCCATTGCAAAGAAAGCACTCAGAGCTGGTTACTACTGGCCGACCATGGATGAGGACTCCAAAAAGTTGGTACAGAAATGCAAGAAATGCCAAATGCACGCTGATGTTCACGTCGCCCCCTCATCAGAACTGCAAAGCCTCACCTCACCGTGGCCGTTCGCTTGGTGGGGGATGGATTTGCTCGGTCCGTTTCCACCCCGCACGCGGTTCAAATTCACGATTGTGGCATGTGAGACTACTTCACGAAATGGATAGAGGCCGAGCCCCTGGCAACCATAACTTCGGCAAAGATCAACAAGTTTTTCGGACGGAACGTCTTAGCCCGGTTCGGAGTTCCACAGCAACTCATAACGGACAACGGCACCCAATTCGCAGATAGGAAGTTCAGAGAAATGTTGGGTTTACTAGGGTGAAACAAATTTCACTTTGGCCTAACACCCCTGCATTTAACAGGCAAGTCAAGCGGCCAACAGGGTCATTCTACGAGGGCTGAAAAGAAGACTTGCTGAAGCTAAAGGGAATTGGGTCGAAGAGCTTCAGTCCGTCCTTTGGGCATATAGGACGACCCCCCATTCTTCGACCGGGGAGTCACCTTTCAAACTAGTCTATGGAGTGGACGCTGTGATTCCCGTTGAGATGAATGAGCTGAACTGGAGAACGGCCAACCCGCCGACAGCGGTCGATAATGGCCGGGCTCTAAGAGAAGAATTAGACTTGGTCGAAGAATTGCACAACCAGGCATCCCTCAGGGAGGCGCTGATCAAGCAGAAGGTCGCTGCCAGATACAACGCCCGTGTACAAAAGAGAGACTTTCCGATCGGACAGCTGGTCCTCAGGCGGGCGGACGTCGGCAACAAGAATGCACGCCAAGGGAAGCTGGCCCCAAACTGGGAAGGCCCGTACCGTGTCATTAGCAAGACCGGCCGTGGGGCCTACGAATTAGAAACCATGGAAGGGGCGATCATCCCCCGGACATGGAATAGTGATAAATTGAAGCAGTATTATGTTTAGTGCACACTTTTGTAATCGATCGCTCATTTGAAATAAATAAACAGCAGGCGGGCGCTCTTTTTCCCCATTGGGGTTTTTTACAGAGGCCCGTTCTTTGAACTATTGTGTTTCTAAATTATGTAAAATAGAACGGTCGTCCGCTCGCCACGAACGGAACAATCGCATGGCCCCCAAGGGGGGCCAAAACGATCGTAGGAAGCCGAGCGGCCTACAAAGAGCGCCATCGAAATGGCCCAAGGGTTAAGTTCTAACCCACAAACGATCGTAGGAAGCCGAGCGACCTACAAAGAGCGCCATCGAAATGGCCCAAGGGTTAAGTTCTAACCCACAAACGATCGTAGGAAGCCGAGCGACCTACAAAGAGCGCCATCGAAATGGCCCAAGGGTTAAGTTCTAACCCACAAACGATCGTAGGTTGATGAGCGACCTACAAAGAGCGCCATCGAAGTGGCCCAAGGGTTCGTGACCCGCAAGCGACTGCAGGCCGCCAAGCGACCTGCATAGAGTATCGTCGAACCGCCATATACGAATCATTAAATTACCTTTGGATCAAGCAAGGATCCGCACAACCGTAGGGCACCGAGTGGCCCAGAACGAGTGCTTCAAAGAAAAGCACAAACGGGCCAACGATTGGCCTAAAACGAACGCTTTAGAAAAAGGCAAAAATGTCGGCCTAGATTTCGTGACGGCCTAGATTTCGTGACTTTGGAAATTGCAAAGAAAATGGCGAAGACATTAATTCAAAATGGGTAAACATGAAATTCATTACAAGGCAAGGCGCCCAGTCGAAGCCGGGCGCCCAAAATGTTCAAACCGCTCGAAAGCGAAGTACGAGAATAACGAAACTACCAAGTACCGAAATTACAATTAATAAACCGCTCGCAGGCGGGAAAAACAGAAAACTAATCACTTTTTGGCACGAGCAAGGATTACGGACGGCTTGCGGATCACCTTGCCATCATCATCCATCCGAACGGGCAAGATGATCTCCTCACCCTCGACCACATGATCGGGTTGCACGCACGCATCGTCGATCAATGCCCCGAGCGGCGAGCAGCTGCATCTGGGCCACGGCGTTGTCAAATTGGTAAATGGCCGCCCCCTTCGCAACAGAGGCCACCTCGGCGACCTTCTCCTGAATGGCGGCCGCCTTGGTCTCCTCAAAGTGGGCGACCTCAGCTTTGAGGGTCTTCACCAAATCAGCAAGCTCCTTGTTCCTGGCCCCCAGCTTGGCCTTATCCTCGGTCAATTGCTTCTTATCCTTCTCAGCGGCCACCAGCTTGATCTTGGTTTGCTCCAAGGCGGCAATCTCAGGCTCCAGCTCCTTAAGTCTCCGACCAGCCGCCTCGAGCTCTTTGACCTTCCTCTGGGCCGCATCCCGCTCGGCCTCAGCACCTGAAATGTGAAACAAAGTTAGCGGACGAGGGTCGAATATTCGGCCAATGAGTTAACATAATTAACAACTCACGTGCGTGGCTCCTCTTAATATCCTTCATAGTCTTGTTGGCAGACTTGAGCAGATCGCCACAAAACTCCATAGGATCCTTCTTGAAAAGTGCCACCTGGGCATCGCCAAAGTCTTCGAGTTCAAAAACAGGGGAATCAAACCGCTCTTCCTCCTCCTCTCTCGCTCGCTTAGAAGGAGTGCGACCGTCCTGGCCACGAGAACCACCACCGGCGCTCCTATCTTGGTGACCGCCCCCAACATTCCTATTGGGGATTGGAGTGTTCTGGCGTTGCTGAGGACCGGGGGCAGGTTTCTTCTGGGCGCTGCCAGTAACAAGCTTCTCGAGGTTGAGCCAATCGGAGGTGGACATCTTCACAGTCTTAGCTGCAACAAGAAAAAAGAGGTCAGTCGACCGGGCGGATAAAGACAAACGAGCAAGTAGCAAAAAAAATACCGACCGAGCTCGGATACTAATTTGTCCCCCTCGTACAAACAGAACGGCCGACATGGGATATCCGCTTCGGGGTTCTGCGGCAAAAGGGCGGACAACTCCGTTATCATTGCCAAAGTTGCTGCATCTTCTTCGTCCAGCGTAGACACGGAGAATGTATACTCGCCCGGCTTCACTGAAAAGTGAGCCGCCCGCCAGGAGATTGGAAAGAAGGAACTCCCTGCAGTGCCGTCCGGAAGAAACTCCGCGATATCTTTAGCGGCCTCTGCATCAGGAACGATCCAAAAGTATTGGTTCTTCCATCCGCCCGGCAACGAGTCCGAGTAAGCTCTGAAAAACTTGCGGGCAAATGACTTCTGGTTCTTGAAAGACACCTGCTCCTTGCGAGCCATATTGGTTCCGTACTCCCCGTGCCAGCTCAGTTCGAACAAGGCGAGGAAGAGCCTGGTCGACACATTTCGCCCAACCGGCCGTGACAAATTCTCGAACGTCTTCGCATGAAGCCCGGTACCGCTCGGATGAATCTGAGAGGGGGCAACATTCAGGTATCTGAGAACGTCCTGCTGGAAGTCTGTAAAGGGGGGGACGATCCCCATCTTTTCAAATACCACCCGATGTATGGTGAACTTTAACTTGGACGGGACGGTCGCAATATTTTCATTTTCTAGCACGCCCTTCACCTTCCACCTCGCTTGGTGAAGAGGCGTCAGTCATCAATGCATGGGGCCCCGGAGGGACAAAGCTCTTGAAAGCCCTCATCTTCTCGAGACACCCACGAGATGTCATTCACGTCTATAACCTCCGAAGGGCCGGCTTCATCCTCCATCCGCTCGTCCGCGACTTCATTCGGTTCGGCCGGCTCACCCATTCTTTCACCGGCCAGTGCAACACCATCTGCGGCTTCAAACGGTTCGGGATTTCCTCCATCAGCCACCCGACCTTCCACTTGCATGGGCTCGGGCCCAGGAGGGTCAGCTTCCAAATCAATAAAGTCAACAAAACCTCCCACAGAAGGCTGAGTAACATCGCCCATATCATCGTCGCCCACAACATCGATCGACTGATTGTCACTTTCTTCGCCACCCGGTGCAGTTGTGTCGGGCGCCGGCGGGGCAACCCCGGACTGGGTTGACTCCGTGGAAGTCGATAAAGAGGTACTTTCGCTCGAACTGGAGGAATGCGATGACGAAGATCCCGTATGGGAGCGCCTTTCTTCAACTTGAGAATGGTAGGCGACCTTTCAGAGGAGGAAGACTCGTCCGTTCTCCAGCCTCTTCGAAGGCGCGTTGCCATTAGCGAGACTTTGCTGGGGCACGGATATCTGAGCGGTGCGCCGTGCTCGGCGAGATCCACCTATGAAAGACATGGCGTCAGGTCGACCGAGCCAGCGCGCTCGAGAAAAGGGGGCGACGTGGCCGTCCCCCGACCGGACGCCTCCCCTTTCACGAGGCGTTGAAACTAAAACTAACTAGGAAAGCAGTAAAAACTAAAGAGAAAAGCTGAGAGGAGCGGCTTACTTGGAATATAGCGAAGAAAGAAGCGGACAGAAGATGCTCGAACAAAAGCTCAGGACGATTGCGAGCGTACTCGATCGGCGGCAGCAGAGGAATGCTTTTCAGGTGTTGAAGACGTGCTGACCAAAGGCCCTATATATAGGAGGCCCCACCAGTCGAAGCGTCGCAGGTCTACTGCACGCCTCCTCCCATCCGTTGCATGGGGAACACCAAAGGGCACCTCGAGACACGCAAAGTCAGAACAATCATTGCGCAGTAATGGCAGGCCCGAAGCCCAAACGCCACGCGCGACCGCTCGGCATCCCAGACAGGACCGATCTGGTCACGGCAAAGCATAGGAACATCCCTTTTCCACCAGACATCGATTCAAGCCTTAGCCCGCCTTGAAGCGACCTAGGCTTGGGGGGCAACTGTTCTGGGGTGTATCGGCAAGATACAGGAGGTACAATTATCAATGGGCCAGCAGCCCAACTCTGCAAAACGGCCCAAGACCGTGTCTTGCCCCGTAATCCTCGGAGGCCGGCCGCGTTTTCCGCGACGCGGCAAAGCCGCCCTAATCGTATAAATACCACCTTCATTCACACTGTCAGGTACGCAATTCCTATCCTGTGATATCCTGCTCGCTAGCACACCTCTGACTTGAGCGTCGGAGTGTCTTTGCGCAGTACCACCCGAAAGTGATACGCTCAAGACCGGTCTTCTCCCTGCATCGACGACCGGACCAAGGAGCAGCGCACAACCGCACTTGGTGATCAAGGTACGATCAATATGCAAATGCAACATGAAAACTTATCTCAGTGTTTGTGACTCCAACAATCTGTAGAAGAGGCAAGTTATATCTGTTGGTTTTGTAGGTTGAGTCAAGAATGAGAAATTTGGGAAACAACCTCAATAACTTTATAGAAGTGAGATGGGCCTACATGATATCACTGACGACATCAGACCCGGGAATCTTTCTACTCCAAATGCATTAGTACCAATGGAAGTTTTAAGCCACTCGTGCGCGTGTCTACTGTAACACCCCATTTCTACCCGGCAATTCATAATAAATATCAGAGTTTAAAAATTTATTTCTTTTAATTCATCCAAACGGGATGCTACACTTATTTCATTTAAAACAACGACAAAATAAAACAAAATCATTTATTAAGCCAAGGCAATACGTAACACTTAGCAAGTGGGATGGAAATCCTCAAAAATGCATCAAACTCAGTTCACATAATAAAACGTATACATCTCGCAGCGGAAAATAAAAGGAAATCTCAGAACAACCAGATCACAGTCTCAACAAATACATAATAATATCAAATAGATTGTTCAACAGCCAAATAAGACTAAAACAACTAGAAGTCTAAGCCCATCCCCTAGGTGCTACGTATCAGAGCAGACCGACTCGGGATGTGAAGGAGTAAGACTTCACTCATGGTTACCTGTGGTAACAAACAACATAAGGGGTGAGTCTCAAACCACATAATAGAGGCTATAATAAGAAGTATATGAGATTATAGAATTTCATCGATCACAGCATCACATACACATCTAAACAGCAGTCACAGTCATATTAGATATCAATCAGCAGAGCCTTTATTATTTATGGGAATGAATGAAATGAAATGCAATCATGCATGTGGTACCATTCATCGTCAATAGTTTTTAGCCACTATGGGCATCATCGTCAATAATTGAGCCTCATCATCGCTAATAGCTCAAGCGTCAAGCCTCTCATCGTCAATAAAATGTGTAACACCCCAAAATAGTTCAATTAATTATTTAGTCGAGTTATTTAAGGTTTACAACTTTTTAATTAAACCAAGTATTAATTAGGAGTTTATTTTCATTTAGGAGATGCTTAAGTAAATGGAGAAGGTGGGCGTAGAGACCCATGAGCCATTGGAGGCCCATGAGCCATTAGAAGCCCAAGTAGTTGTCTTAAATGAGAGTGTCGAAGGAGAGGAAGCATGTTTCACCAAAAAGAATCTAAGAAAAGTCAAAAGAGAAGTAAGAGAGAGAAGTTGGTAGGTGAGATCATTTTCTAGAGAGAAGGGAGAGCGTTCAGCGTGGAAGAAGCTCAAGCTCAAGGGAGAATTGTTGCTGCGAGTGTTAACTGGAGGATTTCGGTGAAGAGAGGGTCTTTTGCTCAACTGATCAAGGTTAGGGGGCTCTCTTCTCACGTATAATTTTGTAGTATGATGAGTGTTATGTGTGAGTAGTTGTAGTTGTGTTTTCCTGAGCTGTGTTGCATGTGTTTGTGTGTTTTTCTGATGTTTTGCTTAATGCTATGTTTAGCTTGTTTCAGTGAGTTTGTGTTGAGATGTTGAGGTGATGGTCATGAGAGACTAAGGAGTGAAATGGGAGCTGAGGAAACTCTCAGTCCCAGTGAGCTAGAGTGAGCGAGAGTGAGCAACATAACCTGGAGAAGTCCTTAAGGAATAGGCTTAGGATAACAAGAGGAGTAGCTGGAATCGTACATCATAAAGTGACGAGCGTGCGTTGAGTTAAATGGAGTAGTCGGTTTAGGATTTCCGAGGTGAGTGTTAGAGCACCAGTAACTAAGTGTAGGAGTATCTGAGACTAGGTATAAGGATCGGTTTGTACTTGCTGAGGTGTAGAGGAAGTAGGCCGAGATGCTTAGGCTGAGGTAAAGTACTTAGGCTTAGCTGCTGAAGTGCCGTTGATAACGTGTAGCTTGTAGTAACTGAGGTGTTATGGCCGAGATGTAGAGTATATCATACCTAGGTGTACTTGACGAGGTGAGATGTTACGTTTCGTGTGAAGTGAAGTGACTATGAGTGGAGTAGTGTGTAGGCATGCCAAGGTGCCAAGCGTACCGAGGTGCCGAGTGTGCCGAGGTGCTATAGGTGCCGAGGTGTGGTTTTAACGCTAAGCGTCGCGAAGGTTGTTCTTGGGCGCAATGGTGAGCGTCGTTTTGAGTGCCAAGTGCGTGAGGGTTAAATGGTGTAGTTATTTTAGTCCCTAATTGACGTTTTAGTCCTAAGTGACATGGTAGTCCTCGTGGTGACTTCTGGTCCACTACTTGGTGCCGAGGAGTTAGGTGGTGAGGCGGCGACCTTGGAGCCGTTGGCCGATGTAGAGACGTCGGCCTTAGCATAGAAAATGACGTATGTGTGCTGTTGGCCTTATGGCTATGAGTAGTGGAGTGATAAATGATGAAGTCCCTGATGGGCATTAAAATAAATGAAAATGGTGAATGCAGAGGACTTCGGTCCTAGAGGTGAGCAGAGGACTTCGGTCCTATTTATGAATAAAAGGCTGCGGTCTAATTGGTGAGTTACTCGAATTGTGTTATGATTTAATTGAATAATGTATATGTTGTGTGTTATGCATTGTTCATGGTGTCGCATAAATCATTAGCATAATGGTGAAAGTAGAGGACCTCGGTCCTATGGTGAAAGAAGAGGACTTCGGTCCTAAGGTGATAGTAGAAGACTTCGGTCTTAATGGATCCATCATGCATATGCCCTTGGAGTTTGGGTCTGCATCATGCATATAACTCATGCACTAAATAATTGTGTTATTTGTGTGTTGTGCCGAGGTGTTTATATGTGTTTGCTTAGCATGATGCTTGTCATAAACCTTATTATATGTGTTTAGAGACTCACCCTACTGCTTTTAAGTTGCTCTCATGTTGGCAACTTGCAGGTATTCCCGAGTAGAGGTCAGTCCTCACTCTGCGTAGTTGGCGTCATTTTGCTCTGGTAGTGTGACACTGGGGGCCGAGTAGCGTAGTGGTCTGTTATGTAGGTCATTTTGAGTTGTAAACCTATATCTTTTGGATCATGTATTATTTTGACTGTGTTGTAACTAATAACCTGTTACTTATTGAGCTCGGTTCCTTCTTGGCCGAGGTGCTGTATGTACATTACACTACCACTGTTTTGGCTGCGCAAATGTTTTATCGTTTTGCTTGGTTAGATTCATGTAGAAAAATGTAGCACTCCTTGAGTGGTTTTTGAAAACTCTGATTTTATTTGCTAAGTAGTAATTAAAGTAAGGGGGTGTTACAATAGTGGTATCAGAGCAAAAGTCCGGTCTTGTCCGACCAAGTGTTGAGTCTTGAGTTCCCAAAGTTTCGAGTTTTATGGCTCGTTCTAAGTAGATTTGTTTATATGTTTAGAGTAATGGATGGAAGAGCTGGGAGGCATGACGCTGCTTTGACTGCTGCTTTGGAAGCGATGGCGGCTGCTATAGGGAATCAGCCGCAGAAGGCAGCCGAGGATGCTGGAGCGAGGAGGTTGGCTACGTTTCAGAGGGAGAATCCTCCTACTTTCAAAGGGAGGTATGATCCCGATGGAGCTATGGCCTGGTTAAAGGAAATAGAAAGGATCTTTCGAGTGATGGAGTGTTCGACTGCGCAAAAGGTGAGGTTTGGTACGCACATGCTAGCCGAGGAGGCAGATGACTGGTGGCTTGAAAATCTTCCAAGGTTAGAGATTGCTGAAGAAGAAATCACCTGGGATATTTTCAAGAGGTTGTTCCTGATGAAGTATTATCCTGAGGATGTTAAGGGAAAGAAAGAAATGGAATTCTTAGAGTGAAGCGGGGAATAAGTCGGTGGTAGGAGAGTATGCGGCAAAGTTTACCGAGTTGGTGATGTTCTACCCCATTACATGGAGCTCCGCTTTGAGTTCTCCAAGTGTATTAAGTTTGAGAATGGTTTAAGGCCCGACATCAAGCAGGCCATTGGGTATCAACAGATAAGGGTGTTTGCTCAGCTGGTGAATAGCTGCAGAATCTTCGAGGAAGATAAGGTGGCGCGACTACCACCTATAAAGTTTGGAAGGAGAAGTAGAATTCTCAATATCGTGCTAAGCCTTACGAGGTTTCCGTGGAAAGGGTAAAGCGGAAGTGGAAAAGTGGTTGGGCCAAGGCGCCAAGTGGGAGAGACGCTCCTCAGAGAGTATAGTGTGTTTCAAATGTGGAAAACACGGTCACAAAAGTTTTGACCGCTACGGTCGTTAAGTGTTTTAAGTGTGGCAAGGAAGGCCACAAGGCTCAGATTGTGAGAGAAGAAGGATATAGTTTGCTACAACTGTGGGGAGGCAGGGGGCATATTAGTTCGAGGTGTCCCAAGCCAGAAGAAGGAAAAGAATGTTGGAAAGGTATTCGCTCTTCTTTGGATCCGAGGTGGTGAATGAAATAAAAGGTACGTGTTTTATAAATGGAATTCCTTTGATTGCAATCGTGGACACTTTGGTGCCACACACTCTTTTATTTCTCGCATTGTGTGCTAAAAGATTGGATTTAGTTTTGTCTACTATGGTGAGGAGATGGTTATTGGCACTCCCGCAGCGGGTCGGTGACTACCTCTCTCGTTTGTTTGAAGTGTCCTCTGTTAGCCTTTGGCGAGAGACTTCGTAGTTAATTTGATTTGTCTACCTTTGGAAGGGATGGACGTCATCACGGGTATGGATAGTTAGTGGCTAACCGAGTTCATATCAATTCGCGCTAGTAGGTCGCTAAGTTTCCTTTCTTCCGAGGTGGAAGAATGCATTACGATGTCTCGCCGAGCAGCGGTGCGCGCAGGTAATGAAGGAAGGGCTACGTTGTTTTGCGTTGAGTGTGACGATGTCCGCAGAGAGCCGAGCTAAAATTGGCGAAGTGCGATTGGTGCGAGAGTTTGCGAAGTGTTTCGCACGAGATTCCCGAGGTTCCACCGTAAAGAGAGGTCGAGTTCAACATTGAGTTAGTACCGGGGAACTAGGCGGTGTCTATGGCACCTTATAGGATGTCTGCAGCTGAGCTAGCCGAGTTGAAGAAGCAGTTGGAAGAGTTGCTGGAGAAGCGGTTCATAAGGCCAAGCGTGTCGCCTTGGGGCGCACCTGTGTTATTGGTGAAAAAGAAGGATGGAAGTATGAGATTATGCGTGGATTACAGACAGTTGAACAAGGTAACAATTAAGAACAAGTACCCACTCCCAAGAATTGATGATTTGATGGACCAATTGGTGGGTGCGCAAGTATTTTTCGAAGATTGACCGAGGTCAAGGATACCATCGATCAAGGTGAAGGACGAGGACATTCCTAAGACAGCATTTAGAACTCGGTATGGACACTACGAGTATTCAGTGATGCCATTTGGTGTTACTAATGCTCCTGGAGTATTCATGGAGTATATGAATCGTATCTTTCATGAATATTTGGATCGGTTTGTGGTAGTGTTCATTGACGACATTTTAGTCTACTCCAAGTCAGAGGAGAAGCACGCCAAGCATCTGAGATTGGTGTTAGAGGTATTGAAGGATAAGAAGATGTACGCCAAGTTGTCCAAGTGTGAATTTTGGTTGAGGGCAGTGAATTTCCTAGGTCATGTGATCTCCAGTGAAGGTATAGCAGTTGATCCTTCCAAAGTCGGCCGTGTTGCAATGGGAAGCACCCAAGTCGGCCAACCGAGGTGAGAAGTTTTCAGGTTTGGTGGGTATTACGTAAGGTTCATAGAGGGGTTTTCCAAGTTGGCGTTGCCACTAACTCGATTGACTGTAAGGGAAGGCATTTGTATGGGGACGACAAGTGTGAAGAAAGTTTCCAAGAATTGAAGAAGAGATTGACAACGTCTCCGCTCCGACGTTGCCTAATCCAAATGAGCCTTTTGTGGTGTGTCCGTGATGCGTCTAAGATGGGTTTGGGCTGCGTCTTTGATGCAAGAAGGTAAGGTAGTTGCTTACGCTTCAAGGCAATTGAAAATTCATGAGAAGAACTACCCTACGCACGATTTGGAGTCACGCCGTGGTGTTTGCATTGAAGATATGGAGGCATTATCTATATGGCTCAAGGTTCGAAGTGTTTAGTGACCATAAGAGTTTGCAGTATCTGTTTGATCAGAAGGAGCTGAACATGAGGCAGAGGAGATGGTTGGAGCTACTGAAGGACTATGATTTTGGGTTGAGCTATCACCCCGGGAAGGCAAATTTGGTGGCTGATGCGCTAAGTAGGAAATCGTTGCATGCATCAGCAATGATGGTAAAAGAGCTAGAGCTAATTGAGTAATTCAGAGACCTAAGTTTAGTGTGTGAGCTAAGTCCTCAAAGCATTAAGTTGGGAATGCTGAAAATCACAAATGAATTTCTGAGTGACATCAAAGAGGCGCAGAAGCTGGACGTCAAGCTTGTAGACTTGGCAACAGGTATTGGCCGAGCTGAGAACGAAGATTTTAAGTTGGATGCTGTTCCTGGGTGTATTAGCAAATGCTAGAGCTGCCAACAGCAATTGGGCCTGCAGCCCAACCCAACGCGATCGGCCCAACACGCTGCTTGGAGCGCAATTCTCGCCTGCCGAAAATCTCGCAAAACGGTCGGACGTCACTGTATATATACGCCATTCGCACATGGTATCAGGTACGTTCTCTAACCTTGTGCTATCTGCCCGAGCGACCTCTCACTAGATCGTCGGAGTGTCTTTGCAGGTACCACCCGAGGTGCTCAGCGCGTGAAGCCAAGACCGGTCCTCCCACTCATTCAACGACCGGCCCATTTGACAGGACAACAAATACTTCAACACTTCATTGATCAAGGTACGATCAATTGGCGACCACAGTGGAGGTTACCTTTCCCATTACTCCACTCTACCACTTCTCAACTTCCCATAACCTCTTCCCCATAAAAAACAGCCGGTTACCATCATCACACCACCTGCAATCACTCTCTAACCTTTCTTTCTCTCTGAAACCACAACCCTACCCCTTCTTCCTCAGAAACCTAGAATTTCAAAAATCCCTCATTTCTCTCCCAAGAAATCCTTCGCAAACACCATGACCAAAGTTAAGCAATCTGCTGCCAAATCTTCTGGAAAAGGCAAGAATGTTAACCTAAGCTCATCCTCAACCCCAATCCCAGAAATTCCTAATCCATCAAAGAAGAAAGCCCTGCTTCCAGAAAGGGGTTTTAGCCTAGAAAGCCCAAACTCTGATTTCCTTGCAACCGTCGTAGCGTTAGGTTGGCAGAAATTCATAGTGCACAGAAAGGAGTACATTGCAACGCTAGTGCATGACTTCTACAAAGGAATAGTTGAGAGAACTGATGGAGAGCCCTCAATCGTATCAAAAGTGCGAGGTGAAGAAGTGAAGTTCAGTGTGAGAGTGATCAATGACTATTTTGGCCTAGGGTATTATGGCAAGGCTGTGGAGACAAAGCAGAAGACTTATGGAAAGGCAAAAATGGAGGCAATCAAGGAGAGGATCTGTGTTGAAGGAGCTGTGTTGGAGAGGAGTGGAGACCATGGAAATGAGTTCAAGATCCTGAAGAGGTATTTGTGTGATGAAGCCAACACCTGGTTTCATTTCATAAGGCATTGCCTGCTACCTACTTCTCACACCTCCTGGGTAGACAAGGAAAGACTAATTGCTATTGATGCAATTATGTCAAAGGACAAGATTGAAGTTGGAAAGCTAATCAACCGAGAAATGAACAAGTGGAAGAATAGGAAGGATGGGTATTTGTACTTCCCTTGTTTAATTACTGATCTGTGTATGGAGGCCGGAGTAGAGATTGAAGCCACCGAACTGAGGAGCAACCCAAGGACCCTTCTCAACAAAGTTCAAGGCTAGGGTAAGAGCTGCAGGAGCTTCCACATCCGTTGATGCGCAGACGTTGCAACGTCTGGTTGAGCAGCAAAATAGCTTGGCCAAATTTGTCAAAGAACAGTTCGAGTGGCAGAAGAAAGTATTTGCGCAAGTGTCAAAAGGCAAGATGGTGATTGAAGAGCCTGTGCTCCCTGAGTGGATGCAAGAGGAGGATGAAGACGATGTTCCCCTATCAACAATACAACTAAGGGCAGTGAAGAAGGAAAGGGCCAAGAGAGCAAGAAGCCCAACAAAAAGAAAGAGCCCAGCAAGAAGAAGCAGAAAAAGGTAAGTAGTGAGGAAGAGTTTAATTCTACTGATTTAGATGATATTAGTGAAAATGATGCAGATGAATCAAGGAAGGCCAACATGGAAATCATAAGCGAGGAAGAGGAAGAAGAAAGTCCTGAGGAGAAAGGCAGTTCCAGTGAGAAAACAATCAGTGAATCCCCAACAACCCAAACATTCAAGGAGCCAACCAAAAAAACGACCCAAAACAACTAACCCTAAACCACCATCACCAAAAGCCACACAACCACCACCTTCACCTCAAGAACCCTCCACACATGACCAGAACACTCCCAAAACTCCACAATCCAAACCCCAGGACCAACCCATTCCACAACCACCCCCACCCCAACCTGAACCTGAAAAACAACCATCAGCTCAAGAAGTGCAGGGAGGAGACGTGGCGACGTCTGAGGCAACCAATGTAGGTAGCAATCCAGACTCACAGCTCATGTCCCCACCCAAGAAAACAAGAGTGAAAAGTGTACCCACCCATAACCCGTTTGGAAGGAAGAAGAGGCAAGAGTTAGCAGCTGCAACCAAATAAACCCAAGTTAGTGGAGAGCAAGAGAAAGTTGAAGCAACCACAGCCAAGAGACAAAAGCTACCAGTGAGGAGAAAAGGTGAAAGTGCCAAAGGGAAGCCAGCCACTGCTACTAGTGCAGCATTTGTTGCTGCTAGTGGTTCGGAGGAAGCCCTTGCTGTAACACCCCTTTTCTACCCCTCAATTTACACGTCATTATCAGAGTAATTTCCTTTTTAAAAATATTAATTTAATTGGTAGAAAAGAAATGCTACCTCGTCATAAAAACTCATCATTTGCACTCATTAAAGTTTGTGCAGCAAAACCATCGTCATAAAAATTAAACTCCAAAACAAAAGGAATTTTACGTCACAGCAGAATAAAAATCATTGCTCGCCAAAACCACTCAGACACGTCTCACATCAACCATAAAATCATTAAGCAGTTAATTAATAAACTAACAAACTTAAACTACGCCTCCTAGGTGCTACGAAGATCGAGAAGCGACAGCAGACATCCCAACGGCTATCAAAGAAGGCAGCAGGACCTTCATTCGGGGTTACCTGCAGCGTTGCCACAATAGAGCAACATTCCAAGCAGAAGGGGTGAGAATTTCAATAAAACATAATCAGATACATAATAGAAAAATGAGAGCAGGCAATCACACGGTATCATCATCATCACCACATCATAATCACACAACACCAGCTCCAATCACAACAGCAACAATTCACAGTCATGCTACAACAACAATTCACAGTCGTGCTTATGTATGAAAATGCAACCCACACAAGGGCATATGCATGATGGTACCATATCATCTTTAAAAACCACTCAAGGCATATCTTCATCATAGAAGAAAAACCACTCAAGGCATAACATCATCAATATTAGTCATAGTATGCACATGCCATGAGACTCTATAACACATGTGCAACTCAATCAACACTCACTCAGAGTACTCATCATCATCATCATAAAAGAAATAACCACTCAAGGCATGTCATCATAAAACACTCGTAGAGTGTATTAAATCATTCACATCACAATCTTAAATAACACATCATCAAAATCACTCATAGCATGAACCGACACATTCATCAACATCATACTACGACATCATCATAATCACGCATAGAGTGAACTCGTCACATTTCACACAATTCATACTACAACATCATCATAATCACTCATAGAGAACATTCACCGCAACTCATCAAAATCATACACACCAACATCATTATAGAGTATATATATATTTGATTATCTTTTGGTTTAGTGTGTTATAAAATAGTGAACCGATTGACTATGGGATTACTCGTGTAATCGATACTACTTGCAACGGCATTGGCCACCTTTGCAAGACTCTCAGTGATGCCCTTGTAAATACACCAGTGAAAGAAATTCTGACCTTAGTGGTAAACCACAATCTAGCCATAGTCAATTAGCACACTAATAGTATAACATTTCATTCTTATATCAACTACCACAAAACAGTTTATTTTGCCTTAAAAGTAGAATATTCAGTTAGGCCTCTGAATAAGCTTTCCAACGCATCTTAGAACACCTCAATCGGGTTCGGTTCTCAAGATATGAATTTTTAAAAAAGTAATCGATTCATGGCTACTTGTTTTCAAAAGAGGAATTGATTCATAGCTTTCATTTTTAAAGAGGGAAATCGATTCCTTGTTTTTATTTTAAAGGTGGAATCGATTCCTTGCTTCCATTTTGAAGTGGGAAATCGATTCCTTGCTTCCCTTTTTGAAGTGGGAAATCGATTTCTTGCTTACATTTTCTAAAGAGGGAAATCGATTTCTTGCTCATGTGTCCGAGGAGGAAATCGATTCCGGCTTCTCAATATAGAGCCCGAATCGATTTCAAGCTTCACTTTGGAGAACAAAATAATCGATTCTTCTATTTGTTTAAGAATCACAATTACAAACCTAACAGTTCAGAATCATCCAGACACACTCAATCAATCACATACATCAAAACAACATCAATTTCAGCAAGTCAACATCAAATTCAGTAGAAATTTCGATTTCAACAACTCATCATGAACTAGGCCCTTACATTACCAATTTTCATTTCATCAAAACGTCACAAACTCATCATCATCAACAACTTCAGATTTCATCAAGACATCATGATTAATATCAATTCATCAAAGGAATTATCACAGCTCATCCAATAACTCAAATTCATCAACACATCAAAATTTATCAAAGACATCAAATTCACCAAAACAACCTCAGAAGTTATCAAAACAACATCAAAACCCCCCAAACCCATCATATACCCAATCATGTTAAACCAAACGCTCACCCTTACCTCGAATTTGTATGTTCCGGGATTAACGATGAAGAAGCCACGTACGAAACCACGACAACACAACGAACAAAGCTTCTCCTTCTTCCTTTCTTCTTCTCAGTGTCGTGCTCTCTCTCTCTCTCTCTCTCTCATTCGTTCCTTTCCTTTTCTTTTCCTCTTTTCTCATCAAATGAGGCACATCCCTCCTAACCCTAGCGCCTAAGGAGCATAAGTCTTGGGCTTGGGCTCTTGGGCCATTCCTCACCACCCCGGAGTTACCAATATCACCCCCTTCCATTAAATTACATCCACCACTCCTTATTATATAAACACCCCCATTCAAATACATTCACCACCTAATTATTGGTCAACACCACTCCCTAGATCTAACTAGATACCATATTATTATTTCTAATATTTCTCCGCAAGCTAATTCCCTCTAATTAGTTAAATAATTAACCGATTATTTTTGGGGCGTCTCCCCCACTTAAAATATTTTCGTCCTCGAAAATTCACACATACTACGCTAAAAGGCTTTTAACGCGGTCTAGAGTGCGAAGGCGTCGTCACGACTCCCACTCTTTTGACATCGTTAAAACTCTTTTAACCATACCCATCTGAACAATTAACGACACAACTCTTCATCACATCAACTAGTTAGTTAGAAAGGAACAAACCAAAGACATCAACCCCACAAGTTCAACCAATCATGTATAACCACATACTGTCAGGTATAAATTCAATTCATCAATCAGTATCATTAAACTATCCTCATGATCATACACAATAAGTTTTGTGAGCAAAATATTTTCATGGTCCTAGCACACTTAAACAAATCATCAATCAATCTTAATCCTATTCAATTACGTCATCATCAAAACATGCATCTACTCAATTTACTATAAAGAACTCATCATTTACATTTACTTCTTTGCTACTATAATGGTTCTCACATAATACCTAACACATAACACAAATCGGGTCACCGGGTACCCTACAAAGGATTACTCTTAATGGTCAAGACAATGAAGCATCTTAACACAAGTAGAAAGATTAATCTACAAGGCATTTAGCATACAACATTAACACGTAATCAAGAACATGTTACAGTTGAAAATTCATATTATACTTCATGCTATACTTTCACCAAATTCATATAGTCAAAGTGATGATGCTAAATCAACCACATAACAAGTTCATGCGAGACTAGAGTTTAATTTAGCCACATAAGTAAACACATAGGAGAACATACGACAACAAGGTGAGTACTCATTTGTTGAAAATAAATTTAATACTCACATTAATACCCAACCATAACATTGTTTGTTAAAGGTTCACAAGCAACCTCAAAAATCACTTCGTTTTTAAATTACAAATCCACAACATATAAAGATCAGAGTTCAAAACGTTTTTTGCAAATCTTCATAAACTCGGTTGCAGAAAATTCTGCAACTATGCGTCTACTTTGACGAATTAATTAAAATAGTAAACGACATCGGATTTTGACAAATAAATACTTGTTGGAAAGCTCTCTGAGTGTAGTTCCTATCTATGATTTTTATTTTTCAAAATAAGTAGCCAATTGGTGCAGTTTTTTCAAAATACTGCACTCAGGTACCAAACTTGGACAGAACTTCTTACTCAACTTGCAACCGAATTTTCTTTCTCGTCTCTTATTGAAAATTTATGAAACCAGTGGCAAAACGACCGGAGTTAAATCCATTTTTCAAAACAATCAGCCACATAATTTTTGGATCAACCAAACAGTACCCGTTTAGAAAAACCGAAATAGTGTCAGAAATGCACAAAACCGTAAACAAGTAAAATTCATCATGTTTAGTCACGAAACAATAATCTCAAACAACACTCAAATTTAACAATTCATGTCATCAAACAACACTTGGGCATCCAATCAACATTTTGATATTTGGTCAAACACCTACATGCACTCTAAACTTCACTTATGCATTTTATCAACACTTTACATGCAACACTTTGACTACAATCTAATCAAATCATCCCGACACCCCAAATTCACCCAACCACCAAAATATCAATTTTTCAACATCATATACTACTTAAGCATAGTAATTTCACCTTCAAAACTCATAAGGTAATACTATCAAACAACTTGTAGGCAACAGATGTTCTTAGTTCATGTCTACACTAAACACCGCAATTTCATCATTTAATGCACAGTCATTTAACTCACAAATACATTATTCACAACCCGACAACAACAACACGCCACTTTGGTCACATTGACCCAACAACAACAACAACAACGCTTTGGTCACATTGACCCATCAACAACAAAGGCCATGGACCAAATTTAAGTCAAATAACAATCACACAATCTACATATCAATAAATGCGACATCTCTACTTCAAAAATATTTATAAGTAGAAGTGCGAAAAATGAGTAAAAGTTGTTTTCCAACACAATCAACAATTTACTTTTTGGAAATGATTTTCGTAAATGAAAGGTGTCCTCAATTCTTAAAATCATGTAATAATTATTTATAAGAACATTGAAGCCTAGAGCGGCAAAAATATTTCCTTCGGTTTCAAAAGAAGTAACTAACGCATCTTTCGCAAACCAAGCATTTTCCAAACCATCAGGGAATTCAAAAACAGAAGACACAGAGTTCACGCATTGGAAACACAACACAACACACATTATCAGCGGGGTATCTCCCCCACTTATTCACTTACCATCAGCAGTACTCGGTTTGTCCTACACCTGCAGAAACATCACTTACTACCCAGACAATGGTTAGATCGAGTACCAAGAATCGAGAGATAACTAGACTCGATACTGGACAACTTGGCCGGACAGACCGAACTGCTCTGATACCACTAATGTAACACCCCTTTTCTACCCCTCAATTTACACGTCATTATCAGAGTAATTTCCTTTTTAAAAATATTAATTTAATTGGTAGAAAAGAAATGCTACCTCGTCATAAAACTCATCATTTGCACTCATTAAAGTTTGTGCAGCAAAACCATCGTCATAAAAATTAAACTCCAAAACAAAAGGAATTTTACGTCACAGCAGAATAAAAATCATTGCTCGCCAAAACCACTCAGACACGTCTCACATCAACCATAAAATCATTAAGCAGTTAATTAATAAACTAACAAACTTAAACTACGCCCCCTAGGTGCTACAAAGATCGAGAAAGCGACTCGACGAGACATCCCAACGGCTATCAAAGAAGGCAAAGCAGGACCTTCATTCTGGGTTTACTGCAGCGTTGCCACAATAGAGCAACATTCCAAGCGTAAGGGTGAGAATTTCAATAAAACATAATCGGATACATAATAGAAAAATGAGAGCGAGCAATCTGCGGTATCATCATCATCACCACATCATAATCACACAACACCACTCCAATCACAACAAAGAACAATTCACGGTCATGCTACAACAACAATTCACGATCGTGCTTATGTATGAAAATGCAACCCACACAAGGGCATATGCATGATGGTACCATATCATCTTTAAAAACCACTCAAGGCATATCTTCATCATAGAAGAAAAACCACTCAAGGCATAACATCATCAATATTAGTCATAGTATGCACATGCCATGAGACTCTATAACACATGTGCAACTCAATCAACACTCACTCAGAGTACTCATCATCATCATCATAAAAGAAATAACCACTCAAGGCATGTCATCATAAAACACTCGTAGAGTGTATAAATCATTCACATCACAATCTTAAATAACACATCATCAAAATCACTCATAGCATGAACCGACACATTCATCAACATCATACTACGACATCATCATAATCACGCATAGAGTGAACTCGTCACATTTCACACAATTCATACTACAACATCATCATAATCACTCATAGAGAACATTCACCGCAACTCATCAAAATCATACACACCAACATCATTATAGAGTATATATATATTTCAGTTATCTTTTGGTTTAGTGTGTTATAAAATAGTGAACTGATTGACTATGGGATTACTCAGGTAACTGATACTACTTGCAACGGCATTGGCCACCTTTGCAAGACTCTCAGTGATGCCCTTGTAAATACACCAGTGAAAGAAATTCTGACCTTAGTGGTAAACCACAATCTAGCCATAGTCAATTAGCACACTAATAGTATAACATTTCATTCTTATATCAACTACCACAAAACAGTTTATTTTGCCTTAAAAGTAGAATATTCAGTTAGGCCTCTGAATAAGCTTTCCAACGCATCTTAGAACACCTCAATCGGGTTCCCGGTTCTCAAGATATGAATTTTTAAAAAAAAGTAATCGATTCATGGCTACTTGTTTTCAAAAGAGGAATTGATTCATAGCTTTCATTTTTAAAGAGGGAAATCGATTCCTTGTTTTTATTTTAAAGGTGGAATCGATTCCTTGCTTCCATTTTGAAGTGGGAAATCGATTCCTTGCTTCCCTTTTGAAGTGGGAAATCGATTTCTTGCTTACATTTTCTAAAGAGGGAAATCGATTTCTTGCTCATGTGTCCGAGGAGGAAATCGATTCTCGGCTTCGTAGATAGAGCCCAGTAATCGATTTCAAGCTTCACTTTGGAGAACAAAATAATCGATTCTTCTATTTGTTTAAGAATCACAATTACAAACCTAATGATTCGTAATCATCCGCACACACTCAATCAATCACATACATCAAAACAACATCAATTTCAAAGAAGTCAACATCAAATTCGGTGAGAAATTTCGATTTCAACAACTCATCATGAACTAGGCCCTTACATTACCAATTTTCATTTCATCAAAACGTCACAAACTCATCATCATCAACAACTTCAGATTTCATCAAGACATCATGATTAATATCAATTCATCAAAGGAATTATCACAGCTCATCCAATAACTCAAATTCATCAACACATCAAAATTTATCAAAGACATCAAATTCACCAAAACAACCTCAGAAGTTATCAAAACAACATCAAAACCCCAAAACCCATCATATACCCAATCATGTTAAACCGAAACGCTCACCCTTACCTCGAATTTGTATGTTCCGGGATTAACGATGAAGAAGCCACGTACGAAACCACGACAACACAACGAACAAAGCTTCTCCTTCTTCCTTTCTTCTTCTCAGCGTCGTGCTCTCTCTCTCTCTCTCTCATTCGTTCCTTTCCTTTTCTTTTCCTCTTTTCTCATCAAATGAGGCACATCCCTCCTAACCCTAGCGCCTAAGGAGCATAAGTCTTGGGCTTGGGCTCTTGGGCCATTCCTCACCACCCCGGAGTTACCAATATCACCCCCTTCCATTAAATTACATCCACCACTCCTTATTATATAAACACCCCCATTCAAATACATTCACCACCTAATTATTGGTCAACACCACTCCCTAGATCTAACTAGATACCATATTATTATTTCTAATATTTCTCCGCAAGCTAATTCCCTCTAATTAGTTAAATAATTAACCGATTATTTTTGGGGCGTCTCCCCCACTTAAAATATTTTCGTCCTCGAAAATTCACACATACTACGCTAAAAGGCTTTTAACGCGGTCTAGAGTGCGAAGGCGTCGTCACGACTCCCACTCTTTTGACATCGTTAAAACTCTTTTAACCATACCCATCTGAACAATTAACGACACAACTCTTCATCACATCAACTAGTTAGTTAGAAAGGAACAAACCAGCACATCAACCCCACAAGTTCAACCAATCATGTATAACCACATACTGTCAGGTATAAATTCAATTCATCAATCAGTATCATTAAACTATCCTCATGATCATACACAATAAGTTTTGTGAGCAAAATATTTTCATGGTCCTAGCACACTTAAACAAATCATCAATCAATCTTAATCCTATTCAATTACGTCATCATCAAAACATGCATCTACTCAATTTACTATAAAGAACTCATCATTTACATTTACTTCTTTGCTACTATAATGGTTCTCACATAATACCTAACACATAACACAAATCGGGTCACCGGGTACCCCTACAAAGGATTACTCTTAATGGTCAAGACAATGAAGCATCTTAACACAAGTAGAAAGATTAATCTACAAGGCATTTAGCATACAACATTAACACGTAATCAAGAACATGTTACGTTGAAAATTCATATTATACTTCATGCTATACTTTCACCAAATTCATATAGTCAAAGTGATGATGCTAAATCAACCACATAACAAGTTCATGCGAGACTAGAGTTTAATTTAGCCACATAAGTAAACACATAGGAGAACATACGACAACAAGGTGAGTACTCATTTGTTGAAAATAAATTTAATACTCACATTAATACCCAACCATAACATTGTTTGTTAAAGGTTCACAAGCAACCTCAAAAATCACTTCGTTTTTAAATTACAAATCCACAACATATAAAGATCGAGTTCAAAACGTTTTTGCAAATCTTCATAAACTCGGTTGCAGAAAATTCTGCAACTATGCGCCTACTTTGACGAATTAATTAAAATAGTAAACGACATCGGATTTCGACAAATAAATACTTGTTGGAAAGCTCTCTGAGTGTAGTTCCTATCTATGATTTTTATTTTTCAAAATAAGTAGCCAATTGGTGCAGTTTTTTCAAAATACTGCACTCAGGTACCAAACTTGGACAGAACTTCTTACTCAACTTGCAACCGAATTTTTTTCTCGTCTCTTATTGAAAATTTATGAAACCAAGTGGCAAAACGACCGGAGTTAAATCCATTTTTCAAAACAATCAGCCACATAATTTTTGGATCAACCAAACAGTACCCGTTTAGAAAAACCGAAATAGTGTCGAGAAATGCACAAAAGCAGTAAACAAGTAAAATTCATCATGTTTAGTCACGAAACAATAATCTCAAACAACACTCAAATTTAACAATTCATGTCATCAAACAACACTTGGGCATCCAATCAACATTTTGATATTTGGTCAAACACCTACATGCACTCTAAACTTCACTTATGCATTTTATCAACACTTTACATGCAACACTTTGACTACAATCTAATCAAATCATCCCGACACCCCAAATTCACCCAACCACCAAAATATCAATTTTTCAACATCATATACTACTTAAGCATAGTAATTTCACCTTCAAAACTCATAAGGTAATACTATCAAACAACTTGTAGGCAACAGATGTTCTTAGTTCATCTCTACACTAAACACCGCAATTTCATCATTTAATGCACAGTCATTTAACTCACAAATACATTATTCGTCAACCCGACAACAACAACACGCCACTTTGGTCACATTGACCCAACAACAACAACAACAACGCTTTGGTCACATTGACCCATCAACAACAAAGGCCATGGACCAAATTTAAGTCAAATAACAATCACACAATCTACATATCAATAAATGCGACATCTCTACTTCAAAAATATTTATAAGTAGAAGTGCGAAAAATGAGTAAAAGTTGTTTTCCAACACAATCAACAATTTACTTTTTGGAAATGATTTTCGTAAATGAAAGGTGTCCTCAATTCTTAAAATCATGTAATAATTATTTATAAGAACATTGAAGCCTAGAGCGGCAAAAATATTTCCTTCGGTTTCAAAAGAAGTAACTACGCGATCTTTCGCAAACCAAGCATTTTCCAAACCATCGGGAATTCAAAAGCGTAGAAGACACAGAGTTCACGCATTGGAAACATAACACACACACACATTATCACGGGTATCTCCCCACTTATTCACTTACCATCAAGCGATGCTCGGTTTGTCCTACACTGCAGAAACATCACTTACTACCCGGACAATGGTTAGATCGAGTACCAAGAATCGAGAGATAACTAGACTCGACATCGACAACTTGGCGGATTGCATCGAATCGCTCGATACCACTAATGTAACACCCCTTTTCTACCCCTCAATTTACACGTCATTATCGTGAGTAATTTCCTTTTAAAAATATTAATTTAATTGGTAGAAAAGAAATGCTACTCGTCATAAAAACTCATCATTTGCACTCATTAAAGTTTGTGCAAAGAAACCATCGTCATAAAAATTAAACTCCAAAACAAAAGGAATTTTACGTCACGCAGCAGAATAAAAATCATTGCTCGCCAAAACCACTCGAACACGCCTCACATCAACCATAAAATCATTAAGCGGTTAATTAATAAACTAACAAACTTA
This sequence comes from Oxytropis ochrocephala, assembly GCA_020916435.1. Classification (NCBI taxonomy): domain Eukaryota; kingdom Viridiplantae; phylum Streptophyta; class Magnoliopsida; order Fabales; family Fabaceae; genus Oxytropis; species Oxytropis ochrocephala. The sequence continues at coordinate 86,706 of JAJHUT010000033.1, forward strand.
AACTACGCCCCTAGGTGCTCTGAAGATCGAGAGCGACTCGGCGGACATCCCAACGGCTATCAAAGAAGCGCAAAGCAGGACCTTCATTTGGGGGTTACTGCGGCGTTGCCACAATAGAGCAACATTCCAAGCGAAGGGTGAGAATTTCAATAAAACATAATCGGATACATAATAGAAAAATGAGAGCAGCAATCACGGTATCAGATCATCATCATCATCACCACATCATAATCACACAACACCACTCCAATCACAACAACAACAATTCACGGTCATACTACAACAACAATTCGATCGTGCTTATGTATGAAAATGCAACCCACACAAGGGCATATGCATGATGGTACCATATCATCTTTAAAAACCACTCAAGGCATATCTTCATCATAGAATAAAAACCACTCAAGGCATAACATCATCAATATTAGTCATAGTATGCACATGCCATGAGACTCTATAACACATGTGCAACTCAATCAACACTCACTCAGAGTACTCATCATCATCATCATAAAAGAAATAACCACTCAAGGCATGTCATCATAAAACACGTAGAGAGTGTATTAAATCATTCACATCACAATCTTAAATAACACATCATCAAAATCACTCATAGCATGAACCGACACATTCATCAACATCATACTACGACATCATCATAATCACGCATAGAGTGAACTCGTCACATTTCACACAATTCATACTACAACATCATCATAATCACTCATAGAGAACATTCACCGCAACTCATCAAAATCATACACACCAACATCATTATAGAGTATATATATATTTGCTTATCTTTTGGTTTAGTGTGTTATAAAATAGTGAACCCGATTGACTATGGGATTACTCAGGTAACTGATACTACTTGCAACGGCATTGGCCACCTTTGCAAGACTCTCAGTGATGCCCTTGTAAATACACCAGTGAAAGAAATTCTGACCTTAGTGGTAAACCACAATCTAGCCATAGTCAATTAGCACACTAATAGTATAACATTTCATTCTTATATCAACTACCACAAAACAGTTTATTTTGCCTTAAAAGTAGAATATTCAGTTAGGCCTCTGAATAAGCTTTCCAACGCATCTTAGAACACCTCAATCGGGTTCCCGGTTCTCAAGATATGAATTTTTAAAAAAAAGTAATCGATTCATGGCTACTTGTTTTCAAAAGAGGAATTGATTCATAGCTTTCATTTTTAAAGAGGGAAATCGATTCCTTGTTTTTATTTTAAAGGTGGAATCGATTCCTTGCTTCCATTTTGAAGTGGGAAATCGATTCCTTGCTTCCCTTTTTGAAGTGGGAAATCGATTTCTTGCTTACATTTTCTAAAGAGGGAAATCGATTTCTTGCTCATGTGTCTGAGGGAGGAATTCGATTCCTGGCTTCTGTATAGAGCCCAGAATCGATTTCAAGCTTCACTTTGGAGAACAAAATAATCGATTCTTCTATTTGTTTAAGAATCACAATTACAAACCTAACGATTCGTAATCATCCGGACACACTCAATCAATCACATACATCAAAACAACATCAATTTCAAAGAAGTCAACATCAAATTCAAAGAGAAATTTCGATTTCAACAACTCATCATGAACTAGGCCCTTACATTACCAATTTTCATTTCATCAAAACGTCACAAACTCATCATCATCAACAACTTCAGATTTCATCAAGACATCATGATTAATATCAATTCATCAAAGGAATTATCACAAACTCATCCAATAACTCAAATTCATCAACACATCAAAATTTATCAAAGACATCAAATTCACCAAAACAACCTCAGAAGTTATCAAAACAACATCAAAACCCCAAAACCCATCATATACCCAATCATGTTAAACCGAAACGCTCACCCTTACCTCGAATTTGTATGTTCGGGATTAACGATGAAGAAGCCACGCATTTAAACCACACGACAAACACAACGAACAAAGCTTCTCCTTCTTCCTTTCTTCTTCTTCTCGTGTCGTCTCTCTCTCTCTCTCTCTCTCTCATTCGTTCCTTTCCTTTTCTTTTCCTCTTTTCTCATCAAATGAGGCACATCCCTCCTAACCCTAGCGCCTAAGGAGCATAAGTCTTGGGCTTGGGCTCTTGGGCCATTCCTCACCACCCCAGAGTTACCAATATCACCCCCTTCCATTAAATTACATCCACCACTCCTTATTATATAAACACCCCCATTCAAATACATTCACCACCTAATTATTGGTCAACACCACTCCCTAGATCTAACTAGATACCATATTATTATTTCTAATATTTCTCCGCAAGCTAATTCCTCTAATTAGTTAAATAATTAACCGATTATTTTGGGGCGTCTCCCCACTTAAAAAAATATTTTCGCCCTCGAAAATTCACACATACTACGCTAAAAGGCTTTTAACGCGGTCTAGAGTGCGAAGGCGTCGTCACGACTCCCACTCTTTTGACATCGTTAAAACTCTTTTAACCATACCCATCTGAACAATTAACGACACAACTCTTCATCACATCAACTAGTTAGTTAGAAAGGAACAAACCAAAGACATCAACCCCACAAGTTCAACCAATCATGTATAACCACATACCATCGGTATAAATTCAATTCATCAATCAAGATCATTAAACTATCCTCATGATCATACACAATAAGTTTTGTGAGCAAAATATTTTCATGGTCCTAGCACACTTAAACAAATCATCAATCAATCTTAATCCTATTCAATTACGTCATCATCAAAACATGCATCTACTCAATTTACTATAAAGAACTCATCATTTACATTTACTTCTTTGCTACTATAATGGTTCTCACATAATACCTAACACATAACACAAATCGGGGTCACCGGGTACCCCTACAAAGGATTACTCTTAATGGTCAAGACAATGAAGCATCTTAACACAAGTAGAAAGATTAATCTACAAGGCATTTAGCATACAACATTAACACGTAATCAAGAACATGTTACGTTGAAAATTCATATTATACTTCATGCTATACTTTCACCAAATTCATATAGTCAAAGTGATGATGCTAAATCAACCACATAACAAGTTCATGCGAGACTAGAGTTTAATTTAGCCACATAAGTAAACACATAGGAGAACATACGACAACAAGGTGAGTACTCATTTGTTGAAAATAAATTTAATACTCACATTAATACCCAACCATAACATTGTTTGTTAAAGGTTCACAAGCAACCTCAAAAATCACTTCGTTTTTAAATTACAAATCCACAACATATAAAGATCAGAGTTCAAAACGTTTTTTGCAAATCTTCATAAACTCGGTTGCAGAAAATTCTGCAACTATGCGTCTACTTTGACGAATTAATTAAAATAGTAAACGACATCGGATTTCGACAAATAAATACTTGTTGGAAAGCTCTCTGAGTGTAGTTCCTATCTATGATTTTTATTTTTCAAAATAAGTAGCCAATTGGTGCAGTTTTTTCAAAATACTGCACTCAGGTACCAAACTTGGACAGAACTTCTTACTCAACTTGCAACCGAATTTTCTTTCTCGTCTCTTATTGAAAATTTATGAAACCAGTGGCAAAACGACCGGAGTTAAATCCATTTTTCAAAACAATCAGCCACATAATTTTTGGATCAACCAAACAGTACCCGTTTAGAAAAACCGAAATAGTGTCAGAAATGCACAAAACCGTAAACAAGTAAAATTCATCATGTTTAGTCACGAAACAATAATCTCAAACAACACTCAAATTTAACAATTCATGTCATCAAACAACACTTGGGCATCCAATCAACATTTTGATATTTGGTCAAACACCTACATGCACTCTAAACTTCACTTATGCATTTTATCAACACTTTACATGCAACACTTTGACTACAATCTAATCAAATCATCCCGACACCCCAAATTCACCCAACCACCAAAATATCAATTTTTCAACATCATATACTACTTAAGCATAGTAATTTCACCTTCAAAACTCATAAGGTAATACTATCAAACAACTTGTAGGCAACAGATGTTCTTAGTTCATCTCTACACTAAACACCGCAATTTCATCATTTAATGCACAGTCATTTAACTCACAAATACATTATTCGTCAACCCGACAACAACAACACGCCACTTTGGTCACATTGACCCAACAACAACAACAACAACGCTTTGGTCACATTGACCCATCAACAACAAAGGCCATGGACCAAATTTAAGTCAAATAACAATCACACAATCTACATATCAATAAATGCGACATCTCTACTTCAAAAATATTTATAAGTAGAAGTGCGAAAAATGAGTAAAAGTTGTTTTCCAACACAATCAACAATTTACTTTTTGGAAATGATTTTCGTAAATGAAAGGTGTCCTCAATTCTTAAAATCATGTAATAATTATTTATAAGAACATTGAAGCCTAGAGCGGCAAAAATATTTCCTTCGGTTTCAAAAGAAGTAACTAACGCATCTTTCGCAAACCAAGCATTTTCCAAACCATCAGGGAATTCAAAAACAGAAGACACAGAGTTCACGCATTGGAAACACAACACAACACACATTATCAGCGGGGTATCTCCCCCACTTATTCACTTACCATCAGCAGTACTCGGTTTGTCCTACACCTGCAGAAACATCACTTACTACCCAGACAATGGTTAGATCGAGTACCAAGAATCGAGAGATAACTAGACTCGATACTGGACAACTTGGCCGGACAGACCGAACTGCTCTGATACCACTAATGTAACACCCCTTTTCTACCCCTCAATTTACACGTCATTATCAGAGTAATTTCCTTTTTAAAAATATTAATTTAATTGGTAGAAAAGAAATGCTACCTCGTCATAAAAACTCATCATTTGCACTCATTAAAGTTTGTGCAGCAAAACCATCGTCATAAAAATTAAACTCCAAAACAAAAGGAATTTTACGTCACAGCAGAATAAAAATCATTGCTCGCCAAAACCACTCAGACACGTCTCACATCAACCATAAAATCATTAAGCGCTTAATTAATAAACTAACAAACTTAAACTACGCCCCTAGGTGCTACAAAGACGTAGAGAAGCGACTCGGCTGCACATCCCAACGGCTATCAAAGAAGCGCGGCAGGACCTTCATTCGGGGTTACTGCGGCGTTGCCACAATAGAGCAACATTCCAAGCAGAAGGGGTGAGAATTTCAATAAAACATAATCAGATACATAATAGAAAAATGAGAGCAGGCAATCACACGGTATCATCATCATCATCACCACATCATAATCACACAACACCAGCTCCAATCACAACAACAACAATTCACAGTCATGCTACAACAACAATTCACAGTCGTGCTTATGTATGAAAATGCAACCCACACAAGGGCATATGCATGATGGTACCATATCATCTTTAAAAACCACTCAAGGCATATCTTCATCATAGAAGAAAAACCACTCAAGGCATAACATCATCAATATTAGTCATAGTATGCACATGCCATGAGACTCTATAACACATGTGCAACTCAATCAACACTCACTCAGAGTACTCATCATCATCATCATAAAAGAAATAACCACTCAAGGCATGTCATCATAAAACACTCGTAGAGTGTATTCGTCATTCACATCACAATCTTAAATAACACATCATCAAAATCACTCATAGCATGAACCGACACATTCATCAACATCATACTACGACATCATCATAATCACGCATAGAGTGAACTCGTCACATTTCACACAATTCATACTACAACATCATCATAATCACTCATAGAGAACATTCACCGCAACTCATCAAAATCATACACACCAACATCATTATAGAGTATATATATATTTCAGTTATCTTTTGGTTTAGTGTGTTATAAAATAGTGAACTGATTGACTATGGGATTACTCAGGTAACTGATACTACTTGCAACGGCATTGGCCACCTTTGCAAGACTCTCAGTGATGCCCTTGTAAATACACGATGAAAGAAATTTCGACCTTAGTGGTAAACCACAATCTAGCCATAGTCAATTAGCACACTAATAGTATAACATTTCATTCTTATATCAACTACCACAAAACAGTTTATTTTGCCTTAAAAGTAGAATATTCAGTTAGGCCTCTGAATAAGCTTTCCAACGCATCTTAGAACACCTCAATCGGGTTCCTGTTCTCAAGATATGAATTTTTAAAAAAAGTAATCGATTCATGGCTACTTGTTTTCAAAAGAGGAATTGATTCATAGCTTTCATTTTTAAAGAGGGAAATCGATTCCTTGTTTTTATTTTAAAGGTGGAATCGATTCCTTGCTTCCATTTTGAAGTGGGAAATCGATTCCTTGCTTCCCTTTTGAAGTGGGAAATCGATTTCTTGCTTACATTTTCTAAAGAGGAAATCGATTTCTTGCTCATGTGTGCGAGGAGGAAATCGATTCTCGGCTTCAGATAGAGCCCAGAATCGATTTCAAGCTTCACTTTGGAGAACAAAATAATCGATTCTTCTATTTGTTTAAGAATCACAATTACAAACCTAAGATTCGTAATCACCCGGACACACTCAATCAATCACATACATCAAAACAACATCAATTTCAAGAAGTCAACATCAAATTCGGTGAGAAATTTCGATTTCAACAACTCATCATGAACTAGGCCCTTACATTACCAATTTTCATTTCATCAAAACGCGTCACAAACTCATCATCATCAACAACTTCAGATTTCATCAAGACATCATGATTAATATCAATTCATCAAAGGAATTATCACACTACTCATCCAATAACTCAAATTCATCAACACATCAAAATTTATCAAAGACATCAAATTCACCAAAACAACCTCAGAAGTTATCAAAACAACATCAAAACCCCAAAACCCATCATATACCCAATCATGTTAAACCGAAACGCTCACCCTTACCTCAAATTTGTATGTTAGGGATTAACGATGAAGAAGCCACGCATCTGAAACCACGACAACACAACTAACAAAGCTTCTCCTTCTTCCTTTCTTCTTCTCAGTGCCGTGCTCTCTCTCTCTCTCTCTCTCTCATTCGTTCCTTTCCTTTTCTTTTCCTCTTTTCTCATCAAATGAGGCACATCCCTCCTAACCCTAGCGCCTAAGGAGCATAAGTCTTGGGCTTGGGCTCTTGGGCCATTCCTCACCACCCCGGAGTTACCAATATCACCCCCTTCCATTAAATTACATCCACCACTCCTTATTATATAAACACCCCCCTTCAAATACATTCACCACCTAATTATTGGTCAACACCACTCCCTAGATCTAACTAGATACCATATTATTATTTCTAATATTTCTCCGCAAGCTAATTCCCTCTAATTAGTTAAATAATTAACCGATTATTTTTGGGGCGTTACACTTGCTGCCATTGCTGAAGAAGGACCTGCAGACGTTATAACGTCTGCTGAGAAAGAAGTTGCAACTAAACTTGCAGAATTGCAAGTGATGAAAGAGCGTGAAGATGCTATGGAAAGAGCAAAGGAGCAGGCAATGGAAGAGGCTACTCAGATGTTGGCAGAGCATCTCCTGAAGCAAGCCCAGGAAAAAGTTGCTGTTATTGGTGGTTCATCCAAAGACGTTGTAACGTCTCAAGAGACAGGGGTGGAAAAAGCCCAAATGGACCCCAAGGAAGCACAGCCAACTAATCCTGCAGAATTAGCAATGAAGGCATGGGAAGAAGCCAAGAAGAGGATTGCTGAGAGCAGCGCAAAAATGACCAAGTAAGCTGAAGCTTCAGTTGCTGCTGGTGCGAGCTCCGGTGTGGTAGGATCAGATGAAACAACAACCACCACCACTACAGAAGCAGGAGGAGAGAAAAAGTAGAAAGAAAAGAAGAAGGCAGGCATCCCTACCAGGCAGAGCGGAAGGGCTGTGTCCAGTAGTTTGAAACCACAGCGAGTAGGATAGTTTTTAGTTTTTAGTTTACAATTTTAATAGTTTGTTTATGGTCTATCTGATTGTTCCTCCCCTTATCACAAAAAATAGCTTTTTATCATTGAGCAGTATAACGCCCCAAAAATAATTGGCTAATTATTTAATTAATTATTGAGAGTTAGATGGTGGAGAAATATCAAAAATAATAGGATGGTGTTTAGTAATTAAATTAGGGGTGGTGGAAGTAATTGAAGGGGGTTGCAAACAAAAGGCCATTAGTGGGCCTAGGGTTAAATGAAAATAAAAGAAATGAATTGAAAGAGAGAAGGAGGGATCGGCTGAGAGAGAGAGACAGAACCGAGAAAAGAAAGAAAAGTGAGAGTGAGAGGAGAAGAAGGAGGCTCGCGAGAGAGAAGAAGAGAAGGAAGAGAGAGGAGATCGCGAGGAGAAGAGAAGCGGAGAAGAAAGAAAGAAAACGTAGAGAAGAGAGGAGAGAAAGAGTGCGACGGTGAAGAGGAAGGAAGGGCTCTCATCTTCTATCAAGTTTAAGGTAAGGGTGGGTTTAACAATTATAATGGGTTATAATGGTGGTTTAAGGGTAGTTAGGATCTTTGTGAATTGATTTGTGATGTTGTTCTTATATTAGGTGTTGTTGTTATATTGAATCTTAATTGAGTGATTCTATGAGTGTTGATGTTGAATTTGTATTGGTGAAATAAGATTGAGAGAGTTAGGAGCTGTTGATATATTGAATCTTAATTGAGTGATAACTATAGTTTTTAGCAATAGTAGCACTTGTTGCTCTTCTTTATTCTTTGTCTTTATAGAGCAATTGTTGTTGTTTTTTCATTGTTCCATTCTTTGTTTGTAGCGCATAAATGTTCTTGTCTTTGTGAATTTAATGTGTTGTTTTTCACAAGAATAAATAGTCTTTGTTCTTGTAAATCTTGAGTCTTTGTTTTTCCAAATTAAAGGTCTTTGTTGCCTAAAATTTAAAGTCTTTGTTTTCTCACAATTGAAAGTGTTGGTTCCTTAAAATAAATCGTCTTTGCCTACTCATATTCAAAGGGCTGTTTTCTTCAATTTAAATGGTCTTTGTCTACTTATATTAGAGTCTTTGTCTTCTTCAATTTTAAGCGTCTTTGTTTACTCTAATTTAAACGTGCTATTTACTCTAATTTAAATGGGCTGTTTGCTCAAATTTAAAGTGTTGTTTTCTTAAATCAGATGGTGCTGTTTCCTTACACTCAAAAGTGTTGTTTTCCTTTCCTTAGGTTGCTGTTTTTCTTATTTGAAGGTTACTGTCGCTGTTACTAGTTTTACAAGTTGCTGTGCTGCTTTTACAATTAACTGTTTGCTGTTTTTTTTTCTCTTGCAAATAATACTACTGTTTTTATGTTGTTTTCGCTGCTGTGTTAGCTCATAAGTGTCACTGTCTTAGCGCATGTTGCGGCTATTTTCTTTATATATGATGAGTTTGTGAACGAGAGAGAACTACGAGGTAGCTGTGATGCTACAACGCGTGATAATTTTTATGAAGTGATTTTAAATGAGATGGTGGTATAGTATTTATTAACTAAAATACTTTGAGTTTGTGTAGTTGGTGCATGAGTCATGAGTCGCATTATCATATGCATTTATCGGTGGTATAGGCTTCGGCCTCTTTGTGAATATTTTTGGTGGTATAGGCTTCGGCCTCTTGCCCGTCGTGGCTTATTTTACGAGATCGGTACCGCATGCATATGCCCAGAGGGGTTGCATTGTTGCATGGTCCATGTATATACATAGTTATAACGTGCTTTGGGTGTTTCTACATGATGGAATTTGTGTCTTGTGCTGGGTTATAACGTGTTGATGTTCTTGTTGTCGTGGGTTACCTATTGCTTATATATTGCTATCATGTACACATTATTTCTGTTAAGCTCACCCCTTCTGCTTGGGATGTTGCTCTTATGTGGCAACGCTGCAGGTGATCGATAGCACTCGTGGAGGATTGCTAGGTGTAGTTTCCTTCTCGTTGGGTCTGTGTCAGCTCTGATGTGTAGCACCGGGGAGGGATTTAGTTTTCGTTTCCAAACTGTTACTGTTATTTTGGAGTTTTGGCTTAATGCCTATTTATTTTTGAAGGGTGACTTAATGTCTTATTTATGTTGGAGATGTTAAAGTAATTTTGTGATTTCGCTGCCTAGAGATTAATTATTAATGTTTTTGAGGATTTAATTTAAATCAATTGGAGTTTTTATGTGGTGAAAAATGTGACACCCTCGTGGTGACTCTGATAATTGCACGTTTATTTATAATTAATAAAGGGGGTGTTACATTAGTGGTATCAGAGCAGTTCGGTCTGTCCGGCCAAGTATGTCTGTCATAGTATCTATGACAATTAGGTAGTATTAGCTTGTTTCTTAATGAATGTTAATGCTGTAGTGATAGGTTGGATGGCTCGAAGAATTGATCCTCGCAGACTTTGAGGCTCGCAAGCCATTGCTCGGGCTATGGGGGAGCAGAGAGGTAGTAGAGAAGACGCTGAGGATCGCAAGTTAGCTACCTTTCAGCGAGAGAACCCACCTACCTTCAAGGGTAGGTATGACCCAGATGGAGCTTTGGCATGGTTGAAGGAGATCGAGAGGATTTTTCGGGTTATGGATTGTACGCCTGCACAGAAGGTAAGGTTTGGTACGCATATGCTAGCTGAGGAGGCGGATGATTGGTGGTTGGGAATGTCGCGAAGGTTAGAAAATGCTGGTGAAGGAGTTACTTGGGAGGTTTTCACAAGAGAGTTCAAGAGAAAGTACTACCCGGAGGATGTGCGAGCTAAGAAGGAAGTGGAATTTCTAGAGCTAAAGCAGGGAAACAAGACGGTAGCTGAGTATGCCGCCAAATTTGAGGAGTTGGCCAAATTCTGTCCTTACTATGCTAATGATGCTGATTCGGAGTTCTCCAAGTGTGTCAAATTTGAGTGGATCAGACTGCACCCGATATAAAGAAAGCAATCGGGTATCAAGAGATTCGGGATTTTGCTAGATTAGTTGATAAGTGTAGGATCTATGAAGAAGATAGTTCTGCTGCTTACAAGGCTGTGAAGGAAAAGAGGAATTCTCAGTTTCGTGGGAAGCCATACGAGGTTTCAGGTGGTAAGGGTAAGGGAGAGGAGAGTTCGGGCAAGCAGTCAAGTGGGGGAGATGCTGCTGCTAGTGTGGTATGCTACAAGTGTGGGAAGGCTGGTCATAAGCGCCCAGATTGCCCGGGTGGTGTGAAGAGATGCTACAAGTGTGGGAAAGAGGGCCATATGGCAACTAACTGTGATCATAAGGATGCGCTCTGTTTCAACTGCGGTGAGGGAGGACACGTCAGTGCTCAGTGTCCGAAACCAAAGAAAGGAAGGTCTACTGGAAAGGTGTTTGTTTTGGCGGGTGCTGAGTCTACGGAGGGATGATGGTGGTATTAGAGGTACGTGTCTCGTTAAGGGTGCTCCGCTAGAATCTACTGTTAATGCCAATGCTACTTGTTGTTTTGTTAATGGCACATGCTGCGAATGTTTAAGTACTATATTAACTGTTATGACTGTAATGTGTTGCCTAATGTGTTCCACTGTGTCCCTTGTCGATCTTCGACAGAGACCTTGTTGTGAATTTTGTTGTTCATCTTCGGGTAGGTTAGTTGTAATCTTGGGTATGAACTGGTTAGGGCGTAACCATATTCACAGTAATTGTCGTAGTAAGTCGATGAGTTTGGAGGTGTAGAGTTTGGCCGCTGTCGGCCTAATGCGAGATAAGTAGGATTAGAAGTTAGAGTTTGGAGAGTGACCCGTGGAAGTTGGAACTTAATCAAGTAAAACTATAGGGACTACCGTTGAGAGCATGGTATCCGAATGCGGATAGATAGTGTTTGAGTAGGCGAGTAGGACTTAGATAACCTACAAGTTAGAACCTTTACTTAGGAGTGAGAAGGAAGGAAAGGTGTTGGTCTGTTGCGAAGTGTGCGATAAGTTATGGATGAGGACGGTTAGAGGTGACAGGAAGAGTTGGTGTTGTTTCCGTAGGTTCGACGAAAATTTTCGAGGACGAAAATATTCTAAGTGGGGGAGAGTTGTAACACCCCAAAAATAATTGGCTAATTATTTAATTAATTATTGAGAGTTAGATGGTGGAGAAATATCAAAAATAATAGGATGGTGTTTAGTAATTAAATTAGGGGTGGTGGAAGTAATTGAAGGGGGTTGCAAACAAAAGGCCATTAGTGGGCCTAGGGTTAAATGAAAATAAAAGAAATGAATTGAAAAGAGAAGGAGAGGATCGGGAGAGAGAGAGACAGAGGCAGAAAAGAAAGAAAAGTGAGAGTGAGAGGAGAGAAGAAGGAGGCTCATGAGAGAGAGAAGAAGAGAAGGAAGAGAGAGGAGATCGCGAGGAGAAGAGAAGCGGAGAAGAAAGAAAGAAAAGAAAGAGAAGAGAGAGAGAGAAAGAGTGCGACGGTGAAGAGGAAGGAAGGGCTCTCATCTTCTATCAAGTTTAAGGTAAGGGTGGGTTTAACAATTATAATGGGTTATAATGGTGGTTTAAGGGTAGTTAGGATCTTTGTGAATTGATTTGTGATGTTGTTCTTATATTAGGTGTTGTTGTTATATTGAATCTTAATTGAGTGATTCTATGAGTGTTGATGTTGAATTTGTATTGGTGAAATAAGATTGAGAGAGTTAGAGTCGTTGATATATTGAATCTTAATTGAGTGATAACTATAGTTTTTAGCAATAGTAGCACTTGTTTGCTTCTTATTGTTTGTCTTTATAGAGCAATTGTTTTGTTTTCATTGCTCCATTCTTTGTTTGTAGCGCATAAATGTTGCTGTCTTTGTGAATTTAATGTGTTGTTTTTCACAAGAATAAATAGTCTTCGTTCTTGTAAATCTTGAGTGCTGTTTTTCCAAATTAAAGGTTTGTTGCCTAAAATTTAAAGTCTTTGTTTTCTCACAATTGAAAGTGTTGGTTCCTTAAAATAAATCGTGCTGCCTACTCATATTCAAAGGGCTGTTTTCTTCAATTTAAATGGTGCTGTCTACTTATATTAGAGTGCTGTCTTCTTCAATTTTAAACGTCTTGCTTTTACTCTAATTTAAACGTGCTATTTACTCTAATTTAAATGGGTACATTTGCTCAAATTTAAAGTGTTGTTTTCTTAAATCAGATGGTGCTGTTTCCTTACACTCAAAAGTGTTGTTTTCCTTTCCTTAGGTTGCTGTTTTTCTTATTTGAAGGTTCTTATCATCATTGTTACTAGTTTTACAAGTTCTTTGTCCGCTTTTACAATTAAATTGTTTCTTTGTTTTTTTCTCTTGCAAATAATACTACTGTTTTTATGTTGTTTTATTTCTTTGTGTTAGCTCATAAGTGTCACTTGTCTTAGCGCATGTTGCGCTATTTTCTTTATATATGATGAGTTTGTGAGCAGTGAGAACTACGAGGTAGCTGTGATGCTACAACGCGTGATAATTTTTATGAAGTGATTTTAAATGAGATGGTGGTATAGTATTTATTAACTAAAATACTTTGAGTTTGTGTAGTTGGTGCATGAGTCATGAGTCGCATTATCATATGCATTTATCGGTGGTATAGGCTTGGCCTCTTTGTGAATATTTTTGGTGGTATAGGCTTGGCCTCTGCCCGTCGTCGTGGCTTATTTTACGAGATCGCATCGCATGCATATGCCTGAGGGTTGCATTGTTGCATGGTCCATGTATATACATAGTTATAACGTGCTTTGGGTGTTTCTACATGATGGAATTTGTGTCTTGTGCTGGGTTATAACGTGTTGATGTTCTTGTTGTCGTGGGTTACCTATTGCTTATATATTGCTATCATGTACACATTATTTCTGTTAAGCTCACCCCTTCTGCTTGGGATGTTGCTCTTATGTGGCAACGCCGCGGTGATCGATAGCACTCGTGGAGGATTGCTAGGTGTAGTTTCCTCTCGTTGGAGTGCGTGTGTCACTCGATGTGTAGCACCGGGAGAGGATTAGTTTTCGTTTCCAAAGCTATATCTTTGTTATTTTGGAGTTTTGGCTTAATGCCTATTTATTTTTGAAGTGTGACTTAATGTCTTATTTATGTTGGAGATGTTAAAGTAATTTTGTGATTCCGCTGCCTAGAGATTAATTATTAATGTTTTTGAGGATTTAATTTAAATCAATTGGAGTTTTTATGTGGTGAAAAATGTGACACCCTCGTGGTGACTCTGATAATTGCGCGTTTATTTATAATTAATAAAGGGGGTGTTACAAGCAGTGGGGACACTGCTCAACCTTAAGTGTGGGGGGGGGGGGAAGAATCTTGATGTTCTTAGTTTTTGTTTCTGTTTTGTGCAAGCATGAAATCAAATGCAAAATCAGTTTTAATTCTTACTCTGTTAGGCATTGAAAATAATCCTCTTTGGGCTAAATCTAGTGATGAATGTGTATGTGTGAGTAGCTGATGCATGTTTAGATGAATAGAATTGATTGCTGCTCCCACACAAACTCTGTTTTTAAGGAAAATCTAGTTAGCTAGGAATTATAAGCGATGAGAAGCTAAGTTTGGGGGTATATCAGTCGCATTACAAGGTTGGGTGCAAAGACTGTAGGATGGTTAGTGCAGGTGTAGTGTGAGTGCAACGTTGTAACGTCTACCCGTAACGTTATAACGTATGCCGTGTGTGTTGTGTATTGTGTTCTGTGTTTCAAACGTTATAACGTCCCATCTATAAACGTTATAACGTCTAATCCAAAAAGACCAAAAAGAGTGTGCTGTTGTAAATAATTGGAAAATCCACATGTGCTTTGTGTTTTCTGCAATACCCTGAAACAAATGCTGAGCACTCCAATGCTATAAAAAAAAAAGAGAAAAAAAAGAGAAAAAAAAAGAGAAGAAAGAACTCCAAAGTGGAGCAAATAAAAGAGAGTTGCTCAGTGATGAGGGGGTTGTAGTCATTTGTGTGTGTGAGTCAGAAAAGTAGTTGCACTAATCTAGTCCTAGCACCCAATTAAGACCCTTTGTCATGCTTTAAATTAACCCCCATGTCTTATGTGAAAATGTTAGTCTACTCCTTGTTTTGAAAGATGTTTTACTGTCACTAAATGGAAACCACTCTTTCTTAGGCTAGAATAGCTTCTGAACCTAGCTAGAGATAAAATTAATGCAGAGATCACACACTCACTTTGGGTAGTAATGAATCGGAATTTAAATTGTGCATTGGTGCGTGAGTGTGAAGAGAATTAGCCCCTTGAGAATGATTTTTAATCAAATGATTGAGTAGAATGAAACCTGCTGGTGTAGTTGATTTCATGCATTTCTGTTAATTATAGTTTGTTTTGATTGCTTGAGGACAAGCAATGACTTAAGTTTGGGGGTGTGATAACTCATATTTATATGAGTTATTTATACTCACTCAAAGATAAATCATGCAAGTTCTCTAGCAATACAAGGTTAGTTTAATTAGTTTTATGTTAGTTTCTTGTTTCTTAGTTGGCTAGGAGCTAAATTGCTATATCTGTGCATTTTGGCACCAATCGGTGCCTTTGAGAGCGTTTTGATGTTTCTTGTGTTTGTGCAGTAAAAGAGCTAAATGTGACCACGTCCCTCACCACGTCTATAGAAGAGCAACATAGCAAGAGTGAAAGATCTCGGTTTTTGGCGCTAGCAATGATGGTCAAAGATATAAAAGTCGGAAGATCTTCCTTCCCTATGTCGTGTCGACGAGGATGACCTTGCTGTAGCAATCATGCATGTGTCGGTCGGAAAGCGCAAAGCAAAGCTTGGTAGGTGGGCAAGTGACATCGCAAATACGTGACCAAGATTGACTATTTGATGAAGACTCACCTCTCTCTCAAAGGACACACTCATACGCTCACTCTCCCACAATACACCATTCAATCTCTTCATCATCTACCTTCCTCCATTTCGAGAAAGTGTCTTAAAGAAGTTCGGACACGAGACTTCTTCATTTTACTTTTCTTAAAACTCCATTTTTATTTCCTTCGTGTACACCACTCTTTGTGAGGCTCGGGCGTTGTAACGTCTCTACAACGCATACATGATGAAAGACTACTTAGGTGTATCTTTTGCACTTAGTTTCTTTTCTCCTATGTATGGTATTTGGATTTTAACTCCTTATCATTCTCAGAAAGATGCTCGGCATGAGCTAGACATTTTGTAGTTGGGTTGTTGTTTTGCATGTAATGAATTTCTAGTTAAATGTTATGAAGTATTGACGCTTATATGTTTTAGATCTTTGCATGATAATATTTCCAAACTTGTTTTGAGGTTGGCCTCTTAAAATAGGTAGATTCATAGAGTGCAGGACATGGTCTATGAAAAGAACTCAAAGATTTATATGAGCTAAAAGGTGCACTAAAGACATTTAGGCATTTTTATCTAAGTCTAGACATAGAATGGATAATAGTTTATAGGACATTGCTGTGGGTACTTAAAATACAGGAGTGGGCCTACTTAGAACCTAGACATAGGACATTCTAGTACTTGAAGCTCGGCGTTTTTGTATTTGAAAAGCACACTCTTTTGCAACGGCGTTCAAAGCGTTATAACGTCTATCTGAGAATAGCATTTGTGCGTAATAGCATGTAAATGTTATAACGTCTGACTAGAGAGGATTTACTTGCATGCAGCAATCCAACTCATTCTCATCCATATTCACAACCACTTCTTGTTTACTTGCTTTATTTATGTTCTTAGTATTAACACCAACTTTTAGTGTCGATTTGTTACTTGTTTCACTTGTGTTTTGAGACTTGAACTTTGAAAGTAAAACCAATCCTCGTGGGAACGATCTCTTACTTTTATCCACTTTATTACTTGTACGACGTGTATACTTGCACTGATATTGGGACTACAACACGAACGCAACAAGTTTTTGGCGCCGTTGCCGGGGATTGAAGTTAACTTTTATTGTTCAAAAGTATTAGAGCACAAGTTGAAAGAATTTTACTGTGTTGTTTGTTGTTTCTGTGTGTGAACAGATAGACGTTATAGCGTATGCTTAGTTCCAACTCAAGCTCTAGTTCAACTGAACCAGGGAGTGAATCTGCGCCTGAATTTGATCCAGAACCTGAAAGGACCTTCAGGGAACTAAGGGGACAACAAAGGTTAAGAAGGAGGCAACAACAACAACAACAGCAACATCAACAACCAATCATGTCTCAACATAATACTGGTGGTAGAAGCTCTAGAGGTGGACCTAATCCAAGAGGAGGTAGAGGACATGGTCGTGGACCGCAAACCCATACAGAGACAATTGTTGTTGATGATGAACACTGGCAGAGGCAACAACTCATCAATGCAAGACCACAAGACATGGTCAATAGCGGGGACAAGCCTATGCGTGATTATCTTTGTGCTCAACCTTGCTCATCTACAAGCGGGCATTGCAAGACCAACCCTTTGTAACACCCCCTTCTATCTAGTCTATTATTTTAATAAATTCGAAAATCAGAGTCTACGAAATTTTTTAGTGCGACCACTTGAGGTGCCACATTTTCACAGCCACATTCAAACCCCAAAATAATAGTTATAATAACTCCAAAAAGTGATACATAGCACCATAAATCCGTACGAGGATAGATACTGTAGTAGCTTGTGAAATAACAATGAAAGTCTGAAATACAATTATCCAAATAAAAGTTAAATCATAACATAAAGCGACAAAGTCTAGCTATCCCTCCCGGTGCTACGACGTCGGTGACTCGACAATACTAGCAGAAGGTACTTACGTCACCTTCAGTCACTGTCACCTGCAGCGTTGCCACATAAGAGCAACATTCCAAGCAGAAAGGGTGAGTCTCATTTCATAGGTAATAGTAAATAAAACAAGCAACTCAATAAGACAAGCATTAGCACACCAAAACCGTACAATCCAAACAATTTCATCAATAGTCATACACACCCAGACAGCCACCAGAAAATGTATGCAAGTGCATGATATGCAGCCCAACGCCAAGGGCATATGCATGTGGATCCTTCACCAAAAGGCCCAGAGGGCATTCACCATTCACCAAAAAGGCCCAAAGGGCATTCACCAAAATATTTTATGAGGCCGAAGCCTATTCACCAAAATGCATATGATTATGCAACACCATGACTATGCACCACCACACCAAAACAACACCAAAAAAATCATGCATAGAATGCTCGCCATTAATTTATTTACTCACCAATCACCAAGAGAGGTCATAGACCTTCGATCACCCAATATATATTCAGCATTAATACACATCACCATTACAACAGCCCACAAGGACTAAATACAACACCAGAGGGACTACATACAACACCAGAAGGATTAAAAGAACACCTAGGACCAAACATATCACCTAAGGACCAAATCAACACCTGGGGACTAATTCCTAACATTCAAGGGCCTTTGTGACATCTAAGGACCATTTGGACACACAGGGA
This sequence comes from Oxytropis ochrocephala, assembly GCA_020916435.1. NCBI lineage: Eukaryota > Viridiplantae > Streptophyta > Magnoliopsida > Fabales > Fabaceae > Oxytropis > Oxytropis ochrocephala. The sequence continues at coordinate 105,006 of JAJHUT010000033.1, forward strand.
CTATTTTGACTCCATAATAATTAATTCAGTACCTAGGGACTATTTTGACACCATAATAATTAATTTAGTACCTAGGGACTAGTTTGAACCCACACCTAGGCCCCCTTACCCACCTAGGCGCCAAAGCAGACGCACATGGTAGCCAAATGGCGCCCCATACACTGTTCACGCCCCACACAGCAATCTGGCCTAGACATAGGCGCCATCAGGCGCACTGGGGCAGCCAAAATGGCGCCCCTTGCACTATTCACGCCCAGCCCAGCATGTCCCTGCACAAACAGTGCACCAGAACACACCAGGCGCCATTTTCTTGGGGATTTGCGCTCCCCCTCCTGTCTGACTTGCACACGCAGTGCATTCTAGCCCAACTCCACTCCCCAGCGCCACTTTCCTGCAGATTGGCGCCTGTCACGCCCCAACAACCCACCAACGACCAACTTCGGTCACGAGCGCCAAATTCCTTGCAATTTGGCGCCCTTGGCACTGGGCTGATTTTACTCACACACCCATCCTAAGACTTTCCTACACGTCATGGATCTATTTCATTGTTCAAGCCACCCACCTAGCACCTATAACCCACCAATTAATACCACCATCAATATTCTAACATTCATCAACACCTTCAACATCCAATTAACAATACACTCACATATACAAGTACATTACCAAAATTCACTCAAGCATAACACCAAACACCAATCCCTCACTCCATATCCTCCCTATTATTTTCATTCAAGCCATACTATTAACATGCCAATACTCCTAATTAAATCTATCAATTCAACTATCACCCAAAATTCCATTCAATTATATATTCATTCCATTCATCACCAAATCAGTCAATATAACATATATTAATTCATTCCACTCATCACCAAATCAATCAATATAGCATATATATAAATTAATTCAATTACATACACTCAACCAAACATTCCCCTAACACTTAATCCTATGGTTCCAAGTTCTTATAAACTATTAGCCACGAAAGAGAGTCCCCTTACCTTTGTTAATTGAAGATAACACAAAGCTCCTAGCAATTTTCAAGGTCACAAACGATCCAAGCTTCCTTCTTCCTTGAGTTTCTCGCGATCACCCTTCTCCCTTTCTCCTTGTCGTTCGCGCCTCACTCTCACACACTGATATCGGAGTGTACTCCAATGGCGAATCGATGAAGACCAAGCATGTAACACCCCATTTCTACCCGGCAATTTAAATCAAAAATCAGAGTATACAAAAATCTTTTCTGGTCATCTTTTAGTTTAGTGTGTTATAAAATAGTGCCTTTGGTGACTATGGGATTACTCGGTGGCGATACTACTTGCAACATGGCATTGGCCACCTTTGCAAGGCTCTCGATGCCCTTGTAAATAAATACACCAGAAAGAAAATCTAGCCTTAGTGGCGAACCACGGTTTAGCCATAGTCATTCAAAGACACTAATAGTATAACATAATTTAATAATCAACGAAATGGAGCGTCACAACTCTTTATCATAAACCAAAATCCGAATACGTAACACCATGAGATCAACTCATAGAAATATAGTTTCACATATTGCAATGAAAGTAATCATTATCTCAACAAAGATAATCCAAAGAATATCAAAACAAATACATAAGGCTCAACAAGGAGCAAAACAAGCAACAACGATCTAAACCCACCCCCCAGGTGCTACGTATCGAGCGAGGCATCGACTCGGGGAGTAGTGAAGGTAGAAAGCCCTCACTCCCGACTACCGTGGTAAATAACAACGAGAAAGGGTGAGTCTCGAACTATATAATAAAAGTGATAATAAGCAATATATAAGCATAGTTTACTGACACACTCAAACACGCCTAAACATCGGTCAACAACATTCATGCACTAATGGGAATGTATGCAATGTTGGTATGCATGTGGTACCATTGGCCCACCGCCGCCTCGAGCTTCACAATCACTTTATAAGGCCCCGCCGCCTCGAAGCTTCACAATCATTTTATAAGGCCCCCGGCGCCTCGAAGCTTCACACATCATATTATAAACTCTACGATCCGCAGCCCAATGTATGCATGAGACTCCATGTACATCACAAACATCATTTCAAACAATTCAATACACCCATTACTCTTACCTCGGTGTCAATCTCATTTTATAGCCCTCCGGCTTGGCCCACCGGCCCATGCCCCCATGGCATGCTCAATCACCTCATTATAAACCCTCAACACCATTATGTCCCACCGGACTATCTCTCTCTAGGGCACTCAACCTTACTCGAGGACCTAAACCACCACTTAGGACCAAAACAATCATCTAGGGACCAAAGCGTCACCTAGGGACCAAAAGCACACCTCTTAGGCACTTGGCGGCACCAGCGCCATTTTCCCCACATTCGGCGCCCCGGTGCAACACAAAGACTAGGCGCGAAGCTCGGCAGATTTTGGCGCCCCGTGGCAACACGCCCATCTGGCGCCACTTTCCTAGCAATCTGGCGCCCCCGGGCAACATGGACCTAGACACAAACTCTGCACACGATTTGAGACACAAACTAAGACACAGCGACACGGTTTGGCGCCCCGCATTGACCCAGCTCACCCAACACGTTCAAACCAAAAACCACCCGAGCCAAAATGTTTAAAAATGAATTTGGGCAGTAAACACAAAATTTGGCACGAGTGAAATATGCCTAGAAAAGTAAGTTTCACTCCTCGGGCTCCAAAACACACATAAAACGAGGCCCTACTAGGGACATTTTCAAAAATACACTTGCAATCGAGAAAACCACTCGAGCCAAAACACTTAAAATTGAAAGTTGGCGGTGAATACAAAAGTTGCACGAGAAAATATGTTTAGAAATACAAGTTGCACTCCCAGGGCCCAAAACACACACAAAACGAGCCCCACCGGACATTTTCAAAAATACACTGCAACAGAAAACCACTCGAGCCAAAACATTTAAAATTGAAAGTTGGCGAGTGAATACAAAAGTTGCACGAGAAAATGTGTCCAGAATGCAAGTTTCACTCCCGGGCTCCAAAATACCCACATTCAGCGCCCAGACAAACAACTCACTCACCCGGACATCGCTACTCTGGTGACACGAGCGCCATTCTGGGCACCCTGGGGCAGCATTTGGCGCCCCTGTCAAGAGGTACGAGGTTCGATTCCCACGGAAGGCAAAAATTCTACGGGGGTAGAGAAGTTCTTTGAGTAATAGCGCTGGGGTGGTGGACCCAGGCTGTTACAAAGCACGAGTTCCCGAGCACACTTCAATTCCAGCAGGACAATATTTGACTCAAACACGTGCAATTATGTAACAACCACAAAGATAGTCCAAAAGTCATATACTAAAACTATTAAGATATTCCATTGAATTACTATAAAATCCCTTTTTATTGTCAAAATAGTTTGAGAAGGATGTACTAAAATATTTGTAACTTAAACTAAGTTAAACTTTAAATAATTTGAAACTAAAATACTAAGTCATACTAGGTTCAACGTAAATTGATTGGGTTTCATAAACATAAATAATATTACCCTAGGTAATCTCTTATAAATATATGAATCAAATATATAAATATATGAATGAAAACCTTTCAAAATACCTTCACCAAAGGCAAGGAGGATGACGTAGTGAAGGCATAAGGAAACCTAAGGCCTTGGTGCTTCAAATTCCAACTCCAAGTTATTTAAGTATCAAAGCATAACGAATTTGTGTCCATTACTACCGAAACTAATTTCCATCGAGTTCTTCAATTGGAAAGTCAAGGAACCAGGTGGTGAGTAGCAATCGGCCATGGGGTTTTTACACAAGAAGTGCGAATTCCAAAACACGAGCTAGGGGATGCAACAGCTTGAAACGAAACCAAAAACGATCTTAGGGGTGGATTTCGAGTGGTTCTGCAAGGTTTCGAGGGTAGCCGTGGTGAGGGGAGCGAGAACGCGTGGAAGGAAGGAAGGCTGGCTAGGTTTTCCAATTTTTTGCAGCGTTTTCACGTTGAGGAAGAAGAAGAAGCCAGCGGGTTGGGTCAGTCCGTGTGGGCCTCGCATGGGTGGGCCTGCAAGTCTGGTTTGTGTTTAGTGGTTGGGGTGCGCTAACAAGGGAATGGGGGTGTATGCGAGTAATGGGCACAAATTCACCTCTAAGTCATTTTAAAAACCCCCAATTTCACTACAACTCTTATTTTAATATCTAAATAGCTTAAAATAATTTCTAAAAGGAAATGATATCTCAAACACTAGTATTTTATAAAAATAAAATAAATGTATATTAATAATTGTATATCACCAATAGTATATAAAAATACATTTTAAAGTTTTCAACTAATTTTTATACCCCAACACACAACAATTAAAATAATTTAATCATAATACTCCAAAATAGTTCATAAGGCAAGCACATATTAAAAAGTTACAACCCACGAAAATCGGGGTGTTACACCCTTCACACTGGTCACTTTGAATTCAAGCCAATGATGTTCCAAATGCTGCAAACTACAGGGCAATTTGGGGGTTTTCCTCAAGAAGATCCTTATGCACACCTAAGGCAATTTTTGGATGTGTGTAGCAATTTTATTATCCCTGGAGTCTCAGAGTATGCTTTTAGACTGAAGCTCTTCCCATATTCTCTTAAGGATAAGGCCAAAAGTTGGTTGAACTCCTTGGAGCCAAATTCAATTCACACTTGGGATGAGCTAGCTGAGAAGTTTCTTGCAAAATATTTCCCTCCCAACAAAAATGCTAAGTTAAGGAATGATATCACTTCCTTCAAACAAAGGGAAGGGGAATCATTATTTGAAGCTTGGGAAAGATGGAAGGAATTACTGAGAATGTGCCCACACCATGGCATTCCTGTGGTTATTCAAATGGAGACTTTCTATAATGGTCTAGATCAGCCCACTAGGCTGATACTTGATGCTTCATCAGGTGGTGTCATTCTGAACATGTCTTTCTCTGAGGCATGCACGCTTATAGATGACATAGCCACCCATAACTCCCATTGGCCATCTGATAGATTTACTCCTGGAAAGAAGGCTGGTGTCCATGATATAAGTGAAGTAACTGCTCTGTCTGCTCAGGTTGCTACCCTGACCAACATGGTCAAAACCATGAGTACTCCGAACGTGGCCACGTCTGAAAAACCAACTGCTGCAGCTGTGGAACCAACACCATCTGGGGGAGTAGTGTGTGTCTATTGTGAAGAAGGGCATGTCTACAGAGAGTGTCCCTACAACCCTCAGTCTGTAAACTTTGTATCTCAGAACAAAGGTAACAGTCCCTACTCCAACTCCTACAACTCAAATTGGAGAAATCACCCAAACTTTGGGTGGAGAAACAACAATGCTTTGAATGCTAGCAATACTGCTCCTGCAATAGCTCCAGGATTTCCTCCTCAACAACAACAACAGAGGCAGTATGTGCAGAATAACAACAATAGCAACTTGGAGGCCATGATGAAAAGCTTCATAAGTGATTGTAAGACAACTTTGCAAACTCATGAGTCTTCAATCAAAACTCTGGAAAATCAAATTGGGCAGATAGCTTCAGCTCTTACTCAAAGACAAAATGGATCTCTCCCTTCTACAACTGAAACACCATCATCATCATCCAATCCAAATGGTAATAATGGGGTGAATGGACAGGTAAATGCTATCTCCTTAAGAAGTGGTACTGAATATCCTGAGCCAACTATGCCTGTGGAGAAAGAGGTGCCAGAAAAGGAGAAAGAGGTGCCAGAAAAGAAAAAAGAGAAAGGGAAGGAGACAAGCACAAGTGGTGAGAAAGATAAGGATACTCCAGACATTGTGATGTCTAAGCCAGATGTTACAACGTCTAATTTTGAACCAGGAATCAAGACTGTGCCAAAGCTTGTACCTGAATATCCTCCTCCACCCTATCCTCAAAGATTAAGGAAAGCTCATGAAGATAAGCAGTTTAGCAAGTTCATGGAGATGTTAAAGCAGCTACACATCAACCTTCCTTTGGTTGAAGCCTTACAACAGATGCCAAACTATGCTAAATTCCTGAAAGATATCATCACCAAAAGAAGAAGGCTAGGGGAGTTCGAAACTGTTGCTTTAACTGAGGAATGTAGTTTAAATATACAGAATAAGCTCCCTAGAAAACTCAAGGATCCTGGCAGTTTTACTATACCATGCTCCATTGGAGATTTTTACATTGGCAAAGCTTTATGTGACTTGGGAGCAAGTATCAACTTGATGCCCAAGTCCATATATGATAAACTTGGTATAGGAGGGCGCGGACCTACTTCTTTAAGTCTCACTTTAGGCGATAAGAGTAGAGTATATCGAGGGCATATTAGAAGATGTTTTGATTAAAGTTGACAAGTTTGTTTTTCCGGTGGATTTTGTTATTTTAGATTTTGATGCGGATAAAGAAGTTCCTATCATTGCGGGAGACCATTCCTAGCTACTTGGAAGAACAATCATTGATGTGCGAGAAAGGAGAATTGATCATGAGAGTCAATGATCAAGAAGTCAAATTCAATGTTCTCAATGCACTCAAATATCGGATCCTAACACGGAAGAATGCTCTTATGTGGTTGCCATTGATCATGTGGTTCAAAAGCAATTCAATAAAGATAATGATCACTTGGAAAAGATTTCGGGAAATCTTTGAAATGCAAGAGTTTTTAACGAGAAGAGGCTAGCCCTTCGGGCGTTATAACGTCTCTGCGAGCAGACGTCGTCACGTCACGAATCTCCTATGCCCAAGGCTTGGACAAAAAGGTATGAATCTTTGGGGCAAGAGGAATCAAATCACAAGAAGAACGTGCCTTCCATTAAAGAACCACCTACCTTGGAACTGAAGGTGTTACCTGAACATTTAAAGTATGTCTTTAAGGGAAAATGACTCCCTACCTGTGATCATTTCTTCTAAGCTCTTACAAGAGCGAGGGCACAAAATGGCCGACATCAAGGGTATCAGTCCCACAATCTGCATGCACAAAATTGTCTTGGAAGAAAATGCCAAGAATAGCATTGATGGCGAGAGGAGATTGAACCCGATAATGAAGGAAGTAGTAAAAAGGAGATCATCAAGTGGTTGGGACGCAGGAATCATCTACCCTATTAGTGATAGCTCATGGGTTAGCCTGAAGGCGATGTGTACCAAAGAAGGGGTGGAGTTCTTGTGGTAACAAATGAAAAAATGAATTAATTCCAACAAAACGAAGAAAAGTGGAGGATATGCATGGATTTCATGGGACCATTTCCTATGTCTCATGGAAACCTATACATTACCGTAGTTTGGACTATGTGTCAAAGTGGGTTGAGGTGTGGCATTACCCAACAATGAAGCCAAATCGATCGACAAATTCCTTAAAAGAATATCTTCACAAGGTTTGGCACTCCAAGAGCTATAATCGGTGATGAAGGTTCTCATTTCGCAACAAGCTAATTGAGAACCTATTGGCTAAGTATGGAGTGAAACACAAAGTTGCTACTGACCTATCATCCCCAAACCGGTGGTCAGCGAGAGATCTCCAACAGAGAAATCAAAAGAATACTTGAGAAGATGGTTGGTCCCAATAGGAAGGAATGGTCATTGCACTTGGACGATGCCTTTGTGGGCTTATAGGACAAACATACAAGACACATTTGGGCATGTCCCCATACAAGCTAGTTTATGGTAAAGCGTGTCATCTACCAATTGAGCTCCAAAGATAAAGCCCATTGGACATTAAAGCAATTAAACTTGGATCATAGAAATTTGGTGAAGCAAGGCTATCGCAGATTAAATGAACTAGAAGAGTTCGGACACCATGCTTATGAAAATTCGAGCAATCTACAAGGAAAAGACCAAGAAATGGCATGACGAAAGAATTCAAAGGAGGGAGCTGGTAGAAGGACAACCTGTGTTGCTATTCAATTCAAGGCTGAAATTGTTCCCAGGAAAGTTGAAATCTAGATGGTCAGGACCTTTCAAATTGATAAAAATCTATCCTTTGTGGACTTATTTGATGAGAAGACCAATACCATTTTCAAAGTTAACGGCCAACGTGTGAAGCAGTATCATGGAGAGCATGTGGAAAGGGACAAGACCCAACTGTCCTTCAACAACGCTTGAAGCTAAAAGGCAAAAGTCTGGCTGAAGACTCTTAAAGCAAGCGCTCTTGGGAGGCAACCCAATGATTTTTGATTAACCAACAATTTTTTGTGTCTATTAATTTTTGTTTTTGTAGGAATGAAAGCTGAAAAAGGAGAGAGTCAAAGGTGACAAACGTTATAACGTCTCGGTGTACATTAGACGTTGTCACGTTTGATGTCTGGGCAAGGTTTAAATGAAAAAGAAGAAAAATCGGTCAAGGCAAATTCAAACTCAGTCAAATGCGTAAGTGATGACGTGGCCGAAATCATTTCGCCCTGCAACACTAGCGTGGTAACTGACCACGACGTCATCTTCCCCCCCTTAACTTGTCAAATCAACGGTTACCTTTCCCATTACTCCACTCTACCACTTCTCAACTTCCCATAACCTCTTCCCCATAAAAACCAGCCGGTTACCATCATCACACCACCTGCAACCACTCTCTAACCTTTCTTTCTCTCTGAAACCACACCCCCCCCCTTCTTCCTCGTAAACCTAGAATTTCAAAAATCCTCATTTCTCTCCCAAGAAATCCTTCGCAAACACCATGACCAAAGTTAAGCAATCTGCTGCCAAATCTTCTGGAAAAGGCAAGAATGTTGACCTAAGCTCATCCTCAGCCTCAATCCCAAAAATTCCTAATCCAAAGAAAGAAGAAAGCCCGCTTCGAGAAAGGGTTTTAGCCTAGAAAGCCCAAACTCGATTTCCTTGCAACCGTCGCGGCGTTAGGTTGGCGAGAAATTCATAGTGCCGCAGAAAGGAGTGCATTGCAACGCTAGTGCATGACTTCTACAAAGGAATAGTTGAGAGAAGCGATGGAGAGCCCTCAATCGTATCAAAAGTGCGAGGTGAAGAAGTGAAGTTCAGTGTGAGAGTGATCAATGACTATTTTGGCCTAGGGTATTATGGCAAGGTTGTGGAGACAAAGCAGAAGACTTATGGAATGGCAGAAATGGAGGCAATCAAGGAGAGGATCTCGTGTTGAAGGAGTGTGGGAGAGGAGTGGAGACCATGGAAATGAGTTCAAGATCTTGAAGAGGTATTTGTGTGATGAAGCCAACACCTGGTTTCATTTCATAAGGCATTGCCTGATACCTACTTCTCACACCTCCTGGGTAGACAAGGAAAGACTAATTGCTATTGATGCAATTATGTCAAAGGACAAGATTGAAGTTGGAAAGCTAATCAACCGAGAAATGAACAAGTGGAAGAATAGGAAGGATGGGTATTTGTACTTCCCTTGTTTAATAACTGATCTGTGTATGGAGGCCGGAGTAGAGATTGAAGCCACCAAACTGAGGGAGCAACCCCAAGGACCCTTCTCAACAAAGTTCAAGGCTAGGGTAAAAGCTGCAGGAGCTTCCACATCCGTTGATGCGCAGACGTTGCAACGTCTGGTTGAGCAGCAAAATAGCTTGGCCAAATTTGTCAAAGAACAGTTTGAGTGGCAGAAGAAAGTATTTGCGCAAGTGTCAAAAGGCAAGATGGTGATTGAAGAGCCTGTGCTCCCTGAGTGGATGCAAGAGGAGGATGAAGACGATGTTCCCCTATCAACAATACAACTAAGGGCAGTGAAGAAGGAAAGGGCCAAGAGAGCAAGAAGCCCAACAAAAAGAAAGAGCCCAGCAAAGAAGAAGCAGAAAAAGGTAAGTAGTGAGGAAGAGTTTAATTCTACTGATTTAGATGATATTAGTGAAAATGATGCAGATGAATCAAGGAAGGCCAGCATGGAAGAGGAAGAAGAAAGTCCTGAGGAGAAAGGCAGTTCCATTGAGAAAACAATCAGTGAATCCCCAACAACCCAAACAGTCAAGGAGCCTAAACCACCATAATTGGTAGTGGGAAGTGTGTTTAACTTGTACTTATGCCTCAGGTACAAGGTTCGATTCCCACGGAAGGCAAAAATTCTACAAGGGGGGTAGAAAGATCTTGAGGTAATAAGCGGCTGGGTGGGCTGCCGGTGGACACTGGCTATTACATTTGGCGCCCTGCACCTAGACACAACACACACACAGCACATGGCGCCTTACCAGGCGCCTTCACTTAGTCACAGGCGCACCAGGTGCCATTTTGGGCAGCCTTTGGCGCCCAACACAGCACCACCCACACACACATCACACACAGCAACACACATACCACACTGGCACCATCCTGGGCGCCTTGGGGTAGCCATTTGGCGCCCCCTGCACACACACACACAGTGCCACAGGCGCACCCAGGTGCCATTTTGGTAAAGAAGCTGGCGCCGAGCAAAGCATCACCCACACACACTTTGCACAAAGATGTGGCGCAATTTCTCCAATTTTTCCTATGATCAATCCTCAACAACAATTCCAACAATAACTCGCTTAATTCTTCTAACACTATCTAATACACTTTTTAACAACCATTCACATACAAATCGATTCCTATGCAATTTCATAATTCACCCAATCATTCAATCATTCAAAAATCATTGAAACTACAATTTCATCATCAAAACACATCAAACAAAACACAATCAATATTCTAACCACTAACATACAACCCATTATATCCCTTATTATAAGGCAAGACCCACCCTTACCTTGATTAAACCGAAATGAAGCTCTCTACTGAGTCACCAACAAAACCACAACAACTAGAGCTTTTCTTCTCCTTTTTCCCTGTGCGATCAAAACCCTTCTTCTTCTCCCTTGGTTGCTGCGCCCGATTTCTCTCTCTCTTCTCCTCTCTTCGCCTTCCTTTCTTTCTTTTTTCGTTTTCTTTCTCTCTTGCACATATGATGCGAAATGTATCAACCCTAGGAGCCTAAGTCATTGGGCTTGGGCTCTTGGGCCAATCCTTGCCATCCGGTTTTAATTGTTGCTACTCCTTCAATTAAAATAAAAGACTACATTTTAATTTAATATAATTAAAATAATGCAACACTTAAATAATTTAATCAAATAATTAATTAAATCATTTAGGGTGTTACATCTACCACATTTAACCGTCACACACCAACCCCCACGGCTAACAGTGCAAGTAGCTTTCATTCTAAAAGGACAACCTCTCCTTTTTGAACCGAAAACCCTTGAATCATTAGTAAACCCGCCTTGCTTCTCACAGCCAAAATCAATCTTATCTTGTCTCCCCTCTTTCCAAATTTGCTTTTACGATCTCACTATAATAACGACTACAGATACTTCTACCAAGCGACTTTGGCCCACTCCTCCTGTAACACCCTAAATGATTTAATTAAGTAATTGATTAAATTATTTAAAGTGTTGCACTAATTTTAATTATATTAAATTATAATGTAGTATTTTATTTTAATTGAAGGGAGTGGTATTGGTAATACCGGATCATGAGTATTGGCCCAAGAGCCCAAGCCCAATGACTTAGGCTCCTGGGGTTAGTTCATTTCGCACCACTTGCCAAAGGAAAGAAAGAAAAGCGAAAGAGGAGAAAAGAGATAGGAGAAACAGCGCAACCAGAGAAAAAGAGAGAGAGCAATCGCACCAAGAGGGAGAAGGAAGGAGAAGGAGCTCTAGTTTCTTTGAGGTTTTGTAGGTGACTCGTGAAAAGTACTTTTCTTCGGTGTTTTTCAAGGTAAGGAGTCTCACCTTATAATAGAGAGTATAATAGGGTGTATATGAGGTCATGTGGTCTCTATTGTTGTTAATTAATATTGAATTTGATTGTTGAGTGATTGTTTGAATGGATTGAAATTGAGTATGGTATAGAAATCGATTTATATGCTAGAGTTAGGGTTTATATCATGTGATTTCGTGTTTGAGGTGTATTTGATGATTTGGATGTGCAATTGGGAGTGTTGGAATGATTACAATATGAATTGAGGATGTTATTGGTTGAAT